>CAHIKZ030000236.1:750000-787500 GCA_903632075.3 Acanthosepion pharaonis | reverse complement strand
AAATATTTAGACAGATGCAAAAGTGACTTTATTTCGATTTAAAAAAAGCCAAATATTTCCATCCTTAAAAAGGGATTTAAAAATGTACGTCAAATACATGAAATTTCGTATGCAAAAATCTTTTTGGGTCTCACCTAAATTTAAATGTTGCCAAACATGAATATAAATATTAAAAAGATAATAACGGATAAAGCAGACGATAACAGAATACAACTGCATGTATGCGCATGCGCTTAATGAAACAAAGATGGATGCACAAATACAAAATCTCAAGAGTAGATAAGCGTCGATAATCTCTGTACAATTCAACTCAATCCATTAAAATATATGATGTGTTTTACAGTATGTTGAACTCTGACATTTGGTATTAGTGTTTAAGTCGAAAATCCGACAAAGGCTACAAATGGGAGTTTGCAGACAGTCGTTTTGCACAAGTGTTCACACCGAAAATAATCTTGTAATTTCGAAATATTCAATAGTTACCGTACATAAATATCTAGCTTGTTATTTCTCCAGTATAAAAAATGAGATAGAAGGAAAGATAGACAGATAGAGAAAGAATCTTTGTCATTTCAGTTCGTCTTTAATTTTCTACATATTTCATATCATCTATTTCATTTCAGGTCACTCAGAGATTGATGCACATACCGTGTATCTCAGTACAACCAAAAGCACAATAGAAATAGAGACAAAAGTAAACCTATCTTAAGTGACGTTTTTTGTTCTCTGAGGGACTTTGTCAAAGCAAATGCGAAGATTTTATTTTTCTAACATGTATTTATACACAAGAGCAAAAAGTTATGAGTTTTTCAAAATTTTTAAGTTTAGATATCCATAAGAGAAATTTGTAGCGATTTCAAAATGTTTTCATTATAATCTCTTATAAAAAATATAATATAATATAATATATATATATATATATATATATATATATATATATATATATATATATATATATATATATATATATGCATGTTTCATTAAAAAACGACAGACAGGGTACTACGGTTAAGCTTTTTATTTAATTTTTCTTGTGTCCGAACAAGAGCTTTCTTATCTGGAAAACGGGTGTGTAAGAACTGTCCAAATATTTTATATTTCCGAGCGCTTTCGGCTATACGTTTAGCCATTATCAAGGCTGATTCCATTTTTCAGCTTAATTCAGTGTGTGCGTTATGATTTGTTTTAATAATAAAAAAGAAAAAAAAACAACTCTTAACAATATTAACTACGAACAAAGCCACAATGTGCTAACCGTATTCGGAAATTAAAAAAAAACCCCTACCACACATAAAAGACTGGAAAAATCGGATGAGTTCCACCACGGAATATGTGATCGAGCAGCGCTATAACGAGTCTAATTCGTTAACTCTTCGTCGCCGAGGCGGCTGGTATGACGTTTGCCTGATAACGTAACTGCCCGAGTTTCATTTCTCGCTAATGGATGCGCACTGCTGACGAGTCCCAAATATAGGACGAAACGGCCGTCCAGTGCTTTCTGCATTCTGTTGAGGTTTCTTCAAGAGTGATGTGCTTAATTATGATATATGTACTTAAGAAAAAGGTAAAATGCCTACCAACCTACCGGGTTTCGTTATTGGAACGATGTACAAGACAAAGAAAATTACTCCAATATACCACAACAGCGGAAGTGACAGTACATATATATATATATATATATATGTATGTATGTATGTATAAGACTGCTTATTTTGTTTAAAAGTTATATTTGATGTACGCTCATATTCAAGTAGAAGCCCTGTTTTTAATTTAACAGTATTTTTTATCCAACAACATCTGCCGTCCTGAATATTCGAAAAACCTAGTCAGAAAAATAGGCGTCCTCCAGTAGGATTCGTACCTTTATCCCCTATGTGTAACAGGCGTGCTTAACCGCTCGGACATGTCGGACTTTCGGTCAAACAAACATACACTCTCTGCCGATTCTCGAAACATCCATATATAATATCTATCGTACCTTAACGTAAAAAAAAAGACAATTTATTTTTAGGAAAAGGTTAAATTCGATATCTTGTTATTTTCATTTATTTTTAATCTAATAGGAAAAAAACATAATATATATATATATATATATATATATATATATATATATATATATATATATATATATATATATCTGTGTGTGTGTGTGTGTGTATATATATATATATATATATATATATATATATATATATATATATAACTCCATCACTTTATAAGGCACCGGAAGTGTTGAAACCAAAATGGCTATTTTTGTAGTGATTTTATAACATATTTATGTTATAATTTTCGAATAAATAATCATATATATATATATATATATATATATATATATATATATATATATATATATAAAAACAGAGAGAGTGCGAGAGAGTATGAGAGAGAGAGCGAGGGAGAATTAGAGAGATAATCAGGACGTGTGGTACAGAGAGAGTGAGGAAGAGAAAGAGAGAAATAGAATATGACAATGAGAGATAGATGTAGAGAGAGACAGAGAAAGTGAGTGAGTATGAAGGAATGAAGCCAAGAGGGATAGACAGAAAAAGTGGAGGAGAAAGTTAAGAATAGAATAAGAGTTAATTAAAGTAACAGAGAGCAAGAGAGAGAGAGAGTGAGAGAGAGATAGAGAGTGAAGGATAGAAACATAAGGGGAAATAATAATAATAATAATAATAATAATAAGAAGAAGAAGAAGAAGAAGAAGAAGAAGAAGAAGAAAAAGAAGAAGAAGAGAAAGCAAGAAAAGGAAATATATAGAGACAGAAGGACAGATGGATATAGATATATGAAGAGAAAAACGAGAATTATTGAAATATATATCGCGAGAGGAAGATACAACAAATGAGAGCGTGAAAGAATGAGAGACTGAAAGGATGAGAGACTGAAGAATAAGAGAGAGAAAGAAAGAGAAAGTGAAAGGTTGAGAGAGAGCAAGAATGAGAGAGAGAGTATTATGAGAGAGTGAAAGTATGAGAGAGAGAAAGAATCAGAAAGTGAAAGGATGAGAGAGAGAGGATGGGTGAGAGAATTATGAGAGTTTGAAAGGATGAGAGAGAGAGAGAGAGAAAGAATGAGATTGAAAGGATGAGAGAATGAAAGGGTGATAGAGTGAAAGGGTGAGGAGTGAAAGGGTAAGGAGTGAAAGGGTAAGAGAGTAAAAGAATGAGAGAATGAAAGGATGAGAGAGTGAAAGAATGTGAGCGGGAATGGTTTAGAGAGTGAAAAATAAGAGAGAGAAAGAATGAAAAAGTGAAAGGTTGAGAGAGTGAAGAATAAGAGAGAGAAAGAATGAGAAGGTGAAAGAGAGCAAGAATGAGAGAGAGAAATGATGAGAGAGAGAAAGAATGAGAGAGTGAAAGGGTGAGAGGGTGAAAGTATGAGAGTGTGAAAGAATAAGATCGAGATAAGTATACACAAACAGCAATAGAGAGAGAGAGAGAGAGAGAGAGACATTAAGAGAAGAATAGAATAAGAGAATGAGGGAGAGAGTGATGGAGATAGAGATAGAGGGAGAGAGAGAAAAAGAGAAATAATTAGGAAACGAGAAATAATAATAATAATAATAATAAGCAGAGAAATAGAGAGTGGAGAGAGAGAGAGAGAGAGAGAGACGGTGAGGGCGAAGGAGAGCAATGTCGCGTTTACTTGAGTGCATAATCGAAACTTTGCATTTCGTTTGTCTTCCCCTAGGTGAAAGTTTTACTCTGCGTCACTTTTCCACATGGTCGCCATATTTGTGATTTGATTCCAGCTCGGCTTTTTATTATTCTCTCCTGTCATTACGCTTAATGGAGACATTTTATGATGGGCAAGCCGCTCTCCGAAAATAGCGCCCACACTCAAGCCAAAATGCTCATCCCTTTCTCCTCCATCTTTCATTATTCTTTACAATGTTTTCCTTTTGGGGTCCTTTCTTTTGCGACATTTTTCTCCATTCTTCTTTCTTTGATTCTTATTTTATTCTTCTGTACTTATTCATATTTATTCATGTATTTTTTGCTGACATCTTTATCCTTTCCATTTTCATTTGGCCTTCATTCTTTTGCCGTCTTTGCTTTTTTAATTCGAATCAGATTTCCATTATTGTTTATTATCAGCCATTTCTGCAGACGATATTTAAAGTAATCACGTTTTTTCTTTCTTTATTGATTTCTTTCTATTTTCGTTTCTTTTTTCTTTCTTTGTCATTTCTCTCTTTCTATCATTGCCATTATTGTCCTTTTTTCATTTCTTTTATTATTTTCTTTTTATAGGTTTTATTCAATACTGGTTTCTTTCTTTCTTTCTGTCTTTCTTTCTTACTTTCTTTCTTTCTTTTTTTCTTTCTTTCTTTGTCATTTCTGTCTTTCTTTCATTGCCATTATTGTCTTTTTTGTTAATTCCTTCTTTCTTTCTTTCTTTCTTACTTTCTATGTAATTTCTTTTTTTGTCATTTATTTTTTCTTTCTTTCATTTTATTACTTTCTTTTTCTTTCTTTCTTTATTTGTAATTTCTTTTATTAATCAAGCATATATTTTATTTAATACTAGTTTATCTCTTTCTTTCTTTACCGTTCTTTCTTTCTTTCTTTCTTTCTTTCTTTCTCATTAAATCAAATCGTTTATTGAATACTTGTTCTTTCTTTTTCTTTTCTCTTTTTTTTTCATTTTTTAATCAATATTGTTTCATTTCTTTTTTTCCTATAAATCTCAGAATCTCCTTTCTTTCTTTCATTTTATTTTGAATTCATTTCACTATTGAGATTTTGTTTTTTAAACCTTCGAACTTACTTGTTTTTTTTCACTCAGTCTTTTCACTTATCAAAGGATTCGTTCTCTTCTAAATTGAACCTTGCTTTCCTATTTTTCACATTTCAAGATTTTCTTTTCTGAAAACATTTTTTTTGTTTTCCAACTCGAATGGCAACTTCCTTCTTTCATTTTAGTTCACTGATTTTTTTTTTCTTTTGAACTATGTTGGCTTATCTCATCGCAATTTTCTCTCCTTTTGTGATTCTTTCTTTCTTTCTTTCTTTCTTTCTTTCTTTCTTTCTTTGATATAAATATCCCACAGTCTATTTCTTTCTTTCTTTCTTTCTTTCTTTCTTCTTTTCTAATTTATGTAATCTATTCTCTTCTTTTCCTAGTTTTCATCTTGACTCTTATTTTTTATTTCTTTTTTCCTTCTTCTTCTCATTTTTTCTTTCTTTCTTTCTTTCTTTCTTTCTTTCTCACATTTTCATTCGTTCTTTTCCACTTTTTCTTTCTTTCTTTCTTCTTCACTTTTCTTTCTTTTTTCTCACTTTCTTTTTCTTTCTTTCTTAATATCACCACGTTTTTATTTCTTAATATCTCAAATGTCTTTCTTTTTCTTTCTTTCCTTCTTTCTTTCTTTCTATCTTTCTTTTCCTTATATTTTTTTTCGTTTATGCTTCTTTATTCTTCTATATTTACTTGCTTTTTCTTCCCACTAATTAAACTCTCTCATTTTCTTTGTTAATTGTTGTTTGTTTGTTTGTTTGTTTCTTTCTTTCTCCTAACATATTTTTTTCATTTAGACTTTTTCTTCTCCGATGAGTCCTTTCTTTATCTTTATCTATTTTCATTAAACTCTCTCCTTTCCTTTTTTCATTGTTTATTCGTTCCTTTTTTCGTTCCTTCCTTCCTTCGCTTAATTCTTTCTTTCTTAAATAATTATCATGACTTCCATTTTACCTTCTCTTTCAATCGTTACTTGTTTCTCTTTCATATTTAATTTTAAGGAAACGCTTTATTCTTCTTTCATTTTCCTTCTTTTTTTCTTCTAATAGCCATTAATAAAAATACCTTTCCATCTTTTCCTATTTCTTTCTTTGACTCACTGTCTTTTCTCATTATCTGAAGTAAACCCATGGACACAAGATGGTGAGGTTCATATCAGAAGATGAGCCAAAGATATCATTTACCGATTCCGTAGCGTGTTTTTTTTTCTTCCTGCATCAAGCATTCACTTGTCTTTGAAGATTGTTTGCAGCCTGTATCTTTCAATGTCTTCCCCGGTCACATCCTCATCGAACTTCCTCTTCCAGTTTCCCACCATCTTTCTTTCTCCGTTTCTTTTTTTCCCTGTCCGTCGTACGTCCAAATATCAAAACTGCACAAGCACAAAAGATGTGTAACCTCCAGCTAGCAAACACTCATAATCATATAAATATATATATATATATATATATATATATATATATATATATATATATATATATATATATATATGCTTTTGCTGTAATAAGCTCATGCATATAATCGGCATTTGAGCACTACTTGTTCAGGATCGTGTGGTAGACAGGACCAAATTTTGAGTGGTTTGGCGTCTCTGTCAGGTTTTGTATTGGGTTAGCTATGATCGATACAAAATCTATATGTGAAACAAATGCAAGGATAATGTATTTATAACATAAGGGATTTATCCAGTTCTTGTAAAATCTTAACTATTTTTACTCGATATAAAATCTTCGCTTCGCAATCATTTGATATTAGGTCAATTTAAAAATAAAAATCTAGTATTTATATTTCCCGAGATTTTTTTTAAACTTCATTTAATGCTGGCATTATCATACGGTTCCAGTCTTTGAACTATCCGATCTTCTTCAGGAGAAGACTACAGCCATAACATGAAAACGCATTATCCGAATATAAATGGTTGGAATTATGATAACGCCCCAACCAAGAAATTCAGAGAAAACACAATGATATTCTATAAATCTTACTTGCGAGGCAACGATTTGTAATTGGCTTTCTATGATTTTTTTTAAAGTAGTTTTACTAAATAGTGTATTCTATCAAAGAATCATAACATAATGCTTCGACAAACACACACACATACACACACACACATACACACACACACACATGATAATGGCTGGAAGAATAGCCGAAAGCGCTTGGACGATCAGAACGTTCGAAAATTTCTACATAATTTACATCTAGAAAAGAACAACTATAAGCGTACAAAAAAATTAAATAAAAATAGTACCTTGTTAATAGTTTTCAATGAAACTTGTATAAAAGAGTGATTGCTACCTAAATACACAATTATGTGTGTGTGAGAGTATGCGCATATGTGTATGTGCGCACGTATGTATGTGTGTGTGTGTGTGTGTGTGTGTGTGTGTGTGCGTGTGTGTAAGTAAGCAGGTTGGAATAATGGTTAGCAGGTCAGATTAAGGAATCGGAGAGCCGAGTTCGAATTCCATTCTTGCAGTGGGGAAAAGGATAGCGGCTCGGATTGAGGAATCGGAGAGCTGAGTTCGAATTCCAGTCGAATCAATTACCTTCTCATACGTGCTAATACCCTTGGGAAAAGTATGAATCTTCTTATTTTCTCCCCAGCTATGGATAAATATCAAGACAGGCCGGGTTTTATAACCTTGGATAGAAACTGGTCTACCGCAGAAAGAAATGGAAAAATACTGCGGGAAAAATCTGATCGTCAGTCATGTATCGAAAGATACATGATCGCCTAAGCGTGTATCACATATGACACATAAATGATTGATTGAATTTCCAGTTGAATCCATTACATTCACTTACGTGCTAATACCCATGAGAAAGGTATGTATCCGCTTCCACAGCTATGGATAAATAACAGGGCAGTCCGGGTTCTATAGCCTCGGGTGGCAAATGGTCTACCACAGAAAGAAATGGCAAACTACTACGGGAAAAAATCCGCCTCGTCAGACAGGTATCGAAAGATACATGATCGCCTAAGCGTGTATCACGCATGACACATAACTGACTGACTTTCCAGTCGAATCCATTACATTCACTTACGTGCTAATACCTTTGGGAAAGGTATGAATCCTGTTGTTCTCCCAACAGCTATGGGTAAATAGCAGGACCGACCGGGTTCTATAGTCTTGGATGGCAAATGGTCTACCACAGAAATAAATGGCAACCTACTGCGGGAAAAAATAACCTTCATCGTCAGTCATGTATCGAAAGATACATGATCGCATAAGCGTGTCTAATGCATGACACATAAATGACTGACGTTCACTTATGGGCAATTAGCAGGAAAAACAGAGCTATATAGACAAATTTTCTAATTTTACTAATATAGACTATATTTTAATCCTTCAACTTTTTTTTTGCTATAATGCGCATAGCCGGCTTACAGGAAGTAAAAATGAAAGAGAAGACTAAGAATAAGAGAGGACAAAAGATGAATGGGGTACAAGAAGAAAGAAGATGACGATTGGGGTTGAATTTACATTTTTGAAGATTGTAGTTGTTAGGGAAGCAAGAAATCGGAAGGTAGTCACGCAGGCAGGAAGTGCAAGAAAAGAAACTGTTGAAGTAGGTTGAATTTAGATATTTCACCAGTAAAATGATAGGACCTAGCAGCCAATCTAGCAGTACGCTTAAATTAATGTAGTTGGGGTATTAGGAAAAAAAATCTCGCCAGAGAAGTTGTCATGGAATTATTTGTAGAAAAGACAGCGGGAAGCCACGCGAGATAGTTGTGAAAGTGACTGAATTTCCTACATTTTTCAACCGATTTCAACAAAACTTCACAGGACTACGCAAAATTACCTTGCGGTGGATCTGACAGCGCCAAAAATTGGAAAAACACAATTGTTTTTGCACGAAATCAATTTGAACACACGATTAAGAGGCATCGCTGTCGCGAGAATGAAAGGGGGACAACTCATATCGAGTTATACTTATTATAAAACCCAGGTTGTTTGTGTTTGTGTATGTGTGTGTTCGTTTATATATGGGATCGGATTTCCTACATTTTTCAATCGATTTCAACAAAACTTCACTTTTTTTTGGTAGGTAGTGTTTCTTATTGTCTTGCACACTTTTTTCTTTATTTTTACATTCAGAATGCTTTAAAAATTCCATTTACAAGACAATTGTTTTTAATAAAATTCTATTCAATCGATAGACTCATAACGATTGAAAACAATGTTTTTGTTTGAGTTTGGGTTTGACAAATTCGTAAAAAAAAAACAAAAGAAAAAAACTAATTAAGACATGCGTGTCCGTCAACCTTAAACAATAATCTTTGTCAATTTTATTTTCCAGTCTTTATGATGATCGATACTTGATCTATCTCTTACTGTTACATCCCTGGGCAACGCCGGGCTCTAGTGCTAGTATACAATAAATATTACAGCATTTTCATTAATATTATTGTTGTATATATATATATTATTGTTTTAATCTTTCGAATAATTTCATCGTCCTTCATATTATAAGAATCAAATCACACAGAGACAATTTTTCTATACTATTATAAATACATATTGATTGCTCCATCTTCACAGATGACTACCCTCTTGACTATTAACACCTACATTCAATCTAGATCCTTGTTTAATTAAAAGAAAAAAGTTCCAACAAATTATTTATTTTTATGGAAATATTTCGACCATAAAAATAAATCATTCGTTGTAACTACAAGTTTTTTCTTTTAATTATGCAACTACAAACGGAGACAAGCATACTAACTTAGATCATTGCTTCTTCTCGAATGCCTTCGAAGGTGGCTTTTCAAACCAGCAGCTTATTTGCAAGGCCTATAGCACAGATGACATATGTGCTCCAGTGTCTTCAACGGGTTAAACGGATATTAGCTGTGGTAGGTAATCCTTGAGCACCACCATATGCCTCTTCATTTCGATTCACATTCTTCCTTGCAGATCACACATGTAGTATCACCGGGTCGTGGAGGTAACAGAGAGTGAGGTCGTCTCTCACATGATTTCAGATGATTAACATACCAGATTTTGACAGTAGGATACGGCAACATGTCTCACATTTCCAGCTTGCAGTGCTGTCATCCAAGCTCCTGGTGGTAGGTAGGTACATACATACATACATACATACATATGAACATGATGGATTAGATTTGAACAGAGTCAGATAGATGGAGATATACATACATACGTTCATAGATAGATAGATAGATAAATGCTTATGCTATTTTGGCATATAGAAAGACATTAATTGGTGCATCTTGCCAGATGTTTACTGTCTGATTTACAGGTTAAGATAGATAGATAGATAGATAGATAGATAGATAGATAGATAGATAGATAGATAGGTGTTGATTGCCTCATATTCACAGATGACTGCCATCTTGCCCATCACCAGCCACATTCCATCTAGATCATGGTTTCCTCACAAATGACTTCGGAGGTGGCGCTTCAAATCATCTGCTGATTTGCAAGGCCTTTAGCACAGACGACAAATGCGTTCCAGAGTCTTCATAGGGCTAAGCGGATGTTGCTGTAGTCGGTCATCCTTGTGCACCATCATATGCCTCTTCAGTCGAGAGGTGGATTCACATACTCCCACATGTAGTATCACCGGGTCGTGGAGGCAACACATTGCGATTTTAGATGATTAACATAGCTAGGTCTTGGCAGCAGGATACGACCACATGTCTCGCATTTCCAGCTTGCAGTGCTGTCACCCAAGCTCCTGGTAATACCTTTCGTCAAAAGCCTTTTTACTGCTGCATGTGTTAAATTCTTTTCCTCTGCTGACTTACATACTTCTACAAGAGCCCGGTGCAATTCGTTGCGATCACTGGCAAGATTTTCCCAGTCATCCACCCCCACGCTAAACTCTTTCAAGTTATTCCTTACACAGTCGTTAAATCTCTTTTTTGGTTTATGTTGAGGGTGACCATTTGCAAGCTTGCCATAAAATATCTAAGGTAGCTTACGGCCATAAAACGAGGGTTGCTGGTGTGTGCACAAGACAACTCTGCGAGAAGAGATATGCGCAGACGGCCAATATGGAAATGGTAAAAATTCACCATTACTTACTTGGAGGCAGTGCCGGGTGGGGTGTAAAGCACTGCACGTTGTATCATCTTCAGCGACCCGAAGGGATGTAAACTAACTAATTTCACAAAAAGCAGTTACCGACGAGTACCTGATGATTGCTTCTATATATATATATATATATATATATATATATATACGCATGTATGTATATATATGTATATGAAGAAAAATATACAGAAAAAACAAAGAAAAATCTTAATATGCAATTATGCTGTATTAATGTTAATATAGAGTCAACGTCGGACGTTTCGGTCTATTTTAAACCATCATCAGGACATATTCATAAAACATAATTAACATTAGAACATATAAAATTCAACATGTAAAGACGATGGACATAGGAGCACAACTAATCCAAACAGATAACTGAAATTTTTATATAAGATCACGTCGTCGTCACGTGGGCGATGTTGTGAAAACGTATTCGAAGATGATTTCAAAATATTGAAATATTAAACAAGTTCGATTGAACTATTTACTCATATAAACAGTTCAAGAAATCACTTCCGTTGATATAGGAATACGCAGAGATCAATAGGTTCTTATATCTTCATACAAGCTTGAAGTCCTCCACGTTACAAAGCAAATCAAAAATGATTTCAAAATATTAGACATGTACGATGGAACAATTTTAAACAGTTCGTTAATAAATCCTTTCCTTACTTACAGGAATAGGCAGAGATCAATAGATTCTTATATTTTCGTACAAGCTTGAAGTCTTCCATGTTATAAAGTAAATTCAGTTTTGTATTTCCAGTAGACAGTATGTAAGCAAATATATGGATATAGATCCGACAGTATGAAGAAAATATACAGAAAAAACAAACAAAAATCTTAATATGCAATTATGCTGTATTAATGTTAATATAAAGTCAACGTACATATATATACCATCCATTCATATCTATCTATCTATCTATTTATCTATCTCAATCTATTCTTTATTCGTAAAATAGTCAGATTTTGTTCTGTAAACGGAGATGCAATGCTTTCAAAAATTAAACGCGCTAAGCTGCATGTTGAACACATAAAATGGATCAAAGAAACATTTTATATGAAAAGACTTAACCGGCGATACAGGCTGCTTAGTTATTTTTAGTAAAAAAAAAGTCAGGTGAGTAACTTTTATCGAACAGCACTGTATATATATATATATATATATATATATATATATATATATATATATATATATATATGTATAAAAAATTACTTTTACAAATTCTGGTGGTGGGTTCCTCACACCAAATCAAAGACTAGCCCATACATTAATCCTAAACTGATGCCGGTGTCTACCCTGTATTGTACTATGAGGATTTCGATTTGCCAACAAATGCTCGTTGTGTAATTTTTTTTTTTAATTTCATCTCTTCCCAATATTGCCTCATCTGTAAACAAGAGTGAAGAGTCAAACAACGGATCAGAAATTTGTGCAATAACCCATCGGCTAATGTCCTCCCGTGATCAGAGGGTGACAGGCCCTTTATACGTTGCAAATGATACGGATACAGGAACTGCTACTAAAGTACCCGCCATGTGGTACTATAAGATGTACGACATACTAAGGCCAATCGACGTCTTCTGATATCTTGATCGTCTCCAACAGCCTGAAGAATGCGTTCGTCGTGGTCAGGTCTTTCTCGATTCGTAGTTTGAGGTGACACGGATCCTGTTTCAGCTATACGATGATAAACAGCAGCAAATGTTGGACGTCTTCGGTCTAGAAATCGGTCTGGAAATGCAACTTGGTTCAGCTTCCATTAAAATTCACGTGACCGGAAGCAAAAATTACATATGTCAGCTCCCGATATGAATATCCTGCCATTGTCAAACGGAACAATTCTCAGTTAACTCACTATTACGCACGTTAAACGTTGAAGACAGACTAGCCTCAAATGTATTCGAATGGCATATGTAACCTTCTCTACATGGCAACAGAGTAAACGTACTTTAAACTTAATAACTCTTAAACGAAAGATTTGCGGGCATGTGTTTATAAGAACTTTTATCCTTGTTTTGGTGATTTTCTATGCGCAGCTAAGATTTGTCACAAGGCCAAACGGATGGGACAACTATGGATGATCGAATTCACTATTCAGTCGCAATGGTCCTAGCGAGACAAGCTTGCGAAACATTACACCACATCGAGATGACCCAAAAGATTTTCTAAGCGCAGCTTAAATGTGGCACATGGCAGAAAGCAAGGGCCACCCAGTGAGTATTGGACTCACTACTTAGCTGTAATGGGTTTAATGGTACCTCTTTTGCCCTTGTTTTGAAGTGAGGAACCCATCAACAGAGTACTTCTCATACACCCTACATATCTGTATATGTTTATATCTGTGTGTGTTTCTCTCTCGGTATCTCTTACTCTCTCTCTCTCTCTCTCTCTTTATCTATCTATCTATCTATCTATCTATATATATATATATATATATATATATATATGTGTGTGTGTGTGTGTGTGTGTATTGGCTGCAATAATCCTTTCGAACATGATTGCTTAAGTAATAACAATTTCTTTCTATCCTTATTTTTATTAAATTTAAAAAATTAAATAAAATTCAAAAGTATATTTATTTTTTTAAATAACTTCATATTTATTTTGTATTATTTCCGAGTACTTTCGAATGTTGGTATATATATATATATATATATATATATATATATATATATATATATATATATATATATATATATATATATATATATATATATATATATATATATATATATATTTGTTATATATATATATATAATATTTGTTACTAATCTGATAATCAGAAAATTCAGCAAAATCTCTCTCTGCTCTCTCTCTCTCTCTCTCTCTCTATATATATATATATATATATATATATATATATATATATAGATAGATAGATAGATAGATAGATATAAATGCAAATAAATATTGTCCCTTAACTGCTGAGAGATGTAATATTCAGCACTTATTTCTCTCTCTATATATATATATATATATATATATATATATATATATATATATTTATTTTCTATGTGACATGCGCACTGGAAACAAGCTTAAAGACAAATACTTAAAACATTTCAATGGCCCTGAAAATACGTTCGCCGGTACATACGTGCTCGAATTTAAATGCATCTATGATAGCATGTGCCAGGGTCGACCATGTCGGCGTCGTACGGCAGCAGCTCAGACCGGCACCCTCTAATTTAATTAGAAAAATAAAACAAATGATGCTTGTAACGTCCTTACCGTAGCCAATACCCGACAAGCTGGCGTTCACATTTGTTTTCTTTTTTGTTTTTTTTTGCGGGGGGGGATTTTTTTTTTCTGTGAAAGCGCCCTGGACCTCTCACCTTATCTGCGAGGCGCCGTAACATACCATCGCTTTTTTGTTTGTTTCTTCTTTTTGTTTTTAATCACAAATCTTTGACTTCTTATAAATGTTTCTCTCATTCCCTACCTGCTTCCATGCAAATCATCAAATATAACCAGAGACTAGTCCAATTCGTAAGGACATGTATTCATCCACCAGCCTGCCTAGAGGAAGAAATATTCTTATCTATTTTTTTTCTTTTTCGTTTTTTTTTTTAATTTGTTTATTTTGGCGTTTCATATGTAATTTCTCTCTATTTTCGTCACTTCGTCAATCTATAAGCGTGTACCTTCCAGCCCTGATTTTGGAGAATGTAGTATATCAAGTCGGAGTTATCGGCCTTTGGTCGTTGTTATTGTTTCATGTTTTTTCATCAATGGAATCATCATCTATAACTCTCTTTTCTTGAAGTTACTTCTTCCTTTTCGTTTTTTTTTTTCTTTAATTTTTATTTTACAACACTTTGTTCTTCTAAGCACCTCTAGCTTTGAGCTGGCGTGGACGCAGTCCCGTATAAGGAAGTATGCAATTTACCACCAGAGGGCAGACATTTTTTTATGCAAATATACGCACTTCGTTGACTTGCTGTCAATATATTTACCAGCATAGGAGACATAATCGCATGTGTAATATAAATGCATATATATTATTTGACCGCAACTAACACACACACTACACACACACATATATATATATATATATTTATATATTTATACATATATATATATGAAAAGTGTATATATAAATAAATATATATATATGTATAATTATTTATATATTATATGCGCGGTACTTATTAGAAAGCACTCAATATCAGAGATAGAGCTAACATATTTGGTTGGATAGCTGTAAGTTTGTGACCCTGGGTTTCACGCTTTAGCGATCGTCAGATAAACTGATTCATTTTTTAAAAAAAATTGTGTTTATGTAGATTGCGTGTATTGGTGTTATTGTGGAAGTGGTGGGGGAAACTTCGTCGTTTTGTCATTCATCGTACTAACGCAAACATCGATGTATGCAGACATATATACATACTTGGTCGTACGTCGGGACTCATACATATATAAACATATGTGGGCAGTTTCGGATATGACATATGTATGTATACGGTTGGTGTTGTGCCTATACATACGCATTTGTATGATGAAATGTTGAAATTTAAAGATTGGAAGTGTGGCGGAAATGTCTCGTGAATGTCTCGTGAATGTATACATGTCATATTATTTATTTTTCCGCTGAATAAAATTTCCTCGCATGTATGTATATACGTGTGGTGGGGTTTGTGGTGGAGGAACGATGGATAGCAGTTCGGATTGAGAAATCGGAGAGCGGAGTTCGAATTCCAGTCGAATCCATTACATTAGCTTACGTGCTAATAACCCTGGGAAAGGCATAAATTCTCTTTGTCTCCACCCAGCTATGGGTAAATAGAAGGGCAGACTGGGTTCTATAGCCTTGGATGGCAACCGGTCTAGAAGAAGGAAACCTCTGAATTCAAAACCTTCGTAAGGTCATCTGGGGACCTTGTGGCTCTTTGTGCACGTGATCTCTGTATTTGGCTCTGTACAAAGCCTTCACCAATATAATCAAACCATGTGCTGGTGTCTGGCTGTCGGTTACTAGAAACTGAGCTGCTTGACCCTCATACGTCGAATACGAAGCGATAATCAACAACTATCAGACCCACAAACACACTGCTACTACTGGATTAATCAGACAGCATATTACCCACCACTTACAATAGTGTACAACGTATTTATGAGGATAAGGGCATACCCATTAGCGTTCATATGTACGGTATATAACTTAATGAAAACAAAGGGTATTTAGAAAAAAAAAACGTTTATGACACATTTCATCTGTTAAGATTTCATCGGACTGCGCTTTGTTGATGTTGCCACGTCTACACATGCGCACGAAACGAGAGGCGCTTCGAATCTTTTGAAAGAATATTTTGAAAAAATATTTTTTAAAGAATATTTTTTCAGTCTAGCCAAATTCAATTATCTTTTTCTGTCTATCACATTCGTCTCTGACTATCCAACATTCTGACAACAGAAAATCTGCCAATATTTTCCAGTTTGTTTGTATATATATATATATATATATATATATATATATATATATATATATATATATATTTGAAAGTCAATTTGAAATGTCTTAATATTGATCTGAAAATCTGGGAAGCCCAAGCATCAAATGGAAAGGAGTGGCAAAAGACATGTTTCATTATGTTGAAGTGTTTTGAAGACAGTAGACTGATGCACCGTGATCAGCTTCGTCAAGCTCTGATGCAGAGATACCATCAAAATCCTGCTTTAACAAATTTCATCTGAGAGTGTTGCTTTGTCACCAGTAGCAAGGCTAGGCTAGTATATTACTTAAGGAATCACAAGTGAAATATGTCTTTCCCTTACCTGATTTTCTCCACAAGAGCCCCGGATGGCATGTATAAGTGTAAAACGAAAGGCACCATTCAATGCTGAGCTTCATTTATCGTTCGCGGTAAGAGAGTCTACCATATATATATATATATATATATATATATATATATATATATATAAAAGAAAAACAGAACACTTTAAGGTATCATTATAATAATTTATTTCACCAGAGCCCTTTTAAAGGACGCCGGATCATATATATATATATATATATATATATATATATATATATATATATATATGTATATATATATATGTATATATATATATATGAAGAAAAATATACGGAAAAACAAACAAAAATCCTAATATGCAATTATGCTGTTTGGATTAGTCTTACTCTTATGTCCATTGTCTTTTCGTGTTGAATTAAATATAGTCTAATGTTAATTATGTTTTATGAATATGACCTGAAGATGGTCTACTAGACCGAAACGTCCGACGTTGACATTATATTAACATTAAAACAGCATAATTGCATATTAGGATTTTTTGTTTGTTTTTTTTCCGTATATTTTTCTTCATACTTTTGGATCTATATCCATATATTTGCTTATATATATATATATATATATATATATATGAATATATATATATATATATATATATATATATATATATATATATATATATATATATATATATATATATATATATATATATATATATATATATATATATATATATATATATATATATATATATATATATATATATATATATATATATATATATATATATATATATATATATATATATATATATATATATATATATATATATATATATATATTATCGAAAATTAGAGATCTGTCGATTTCCACTCTGACCATTAACTTTTTTTTTTATTATCGACATATACACGACTCTTATACATAAATAATAACAATGTCTAAAATCGCGGACAAGGACTCATTTGCTTGAGGAACGCAGTTACAAACTAAATAAATAGAATAGAAAATTACGGGTGCTTCATGATAACCGAAGTACCAAATGGTTCCATAAGGCTGAGACAGTCGCCTCTGCCAACCATCAGATGTAGTGCGCGTATAGTAAATCCGCTTAAAGGGACAAACGAGACCCCTGTGTAACTTTTGTAGTATTGTGAATAACACCGATGTATATTTTGGAAGGCAAATGATGCTGTGTTGAAAGGTCGATAAATTTAATCCGCATAAATGATGGGTAGACTAGAATTATGTATCGGTCTTCTCAAAAAGAATAGAAAAAAAGAGAAAAATATGTAAAATTGGGTGGATGTTATCTGCCAGTGGGACATATTTGCATCGAACCACAAAAAAAAAAAATGAAAAAGAAAGAAAAATAATTTCCATGTAGAAAACAAAGAAAGTAAGGAAAAAAGAAAAATAAGAAAGGACGAAGACTGCGGATATTGGAGAAAGAAAGAAAGAAAGAAAGAAAGAAAGAAAGAAAAAAAGAAAGGAAGGAAGAAAAAGGAAAGGAAGAAAGAAAGAAAGAAAGAAAAAAGAAAGAAAGAAAGAAAAAAGAAAGAAAGGGAAATACATGAAAAAACAAAATCAGAGTAGAGCGAAATGAATATATAAAAGAAAGAAGAAAAAGTATTTTATTATTATTATTATTATTATTATTAGTAGTAGTAGTAGTAGTAGAAGAAGAAGAAGAAGAAGAAGAAGAAGATAGAACGAGAGGAAAGATTAAGAAGTAATGTGGGAAGTAAAGTTATACTCATTAAACGAATGAAAAAACGTGCTTAAACAAAGAAAGAAAGCAAGAAAAAAGAATACAAATCGAAAAATCAGAAAAACGCTGCTGGAAGGTAAAAGAAATAAAGTATGTGGATACATGAACTAGAAAGAAAGAAATAAGGAAGAAAGTAAGAACGAAAGAAAGGACGAAAGGTGGGGAAAGAAAGGAAAAGTTGAGTAGAAACGTGGGTAGCAAGGAAAGGAACACATGTTTAAAGAAAGAAAGAAAGAAAGAAAGAAAGAAAGAAAGAACGAAAGAAAGAAAGGGAAACAAACAAGAAAATAATGAAAAAAAATAAAGTCAGAAAAGAAAGAAAGAAAGAAAGGAAAAGGAATGAATAGAGCCTATATGCAGTAGAAGAAAGAAAGAAAAAAGAAAGAAAAGATAGGAAACAAACAAGAAAATAATGAAAAAATAAAGTCAGAAAAGAAAGAAAGAAAGAAAGAAAGGAAAAGGAATGAATAGAGCCTATATGCAGTAGAAGATAGAAAGAAAGAAAGAAAGGAATGAAGAGAGCCTATATGCAGTAGAAGGAGAAAGAAAAAAGAAAGAAATGATGGGAAACAAAAAAGAAAATAATGAAAAAATAAAGCCAAAAAAAGAAAGAAAGAATGAAAAAAGAAAGAAACTCTGTAAATTAGAGAAATATAGAATAAATAAAGAAGAAAAACTGATTAAAAGAAGAAGAAAAAAAAAAGAAAGAAAAAATAGTGAGTACTGATAGTTCAGCTAACAAAGGCAATGATATTTTCAATCTTACCCTTTATAGACCGAATGAAAAAGTGGGTATTTGACGAAAGGATTCGCACTTAGAGACGATGGTGAAAAATAAATATTATTTAAAGACAAATAATTTTATGTTAACAGCATTTTCATTGCCCGATTTGTTACAAAATTTGTTTGATAGTACTGGAAGCCCAGCTAATAAATTAACTTTCAAATTTTTTAAAGAGGAATAAATTTACGCAATTTTGATATCACTTTCATTATTCTAGCTTGTCTAAAAGCTTTTGATAGGATTGAAGACATTATTTATCAACCAACCTATGTAATTTGGAAGAGGAATAAAATTGACTTCATTTTGATACCTCATCGATTTATCAACTTACGAAAAAAAGGTGCGCTTGGAATGATAAAAAAGGAACACAACAACACATTGAAAAAAATCCTGGAAAACCCAGTTTAAGAGAAATACAAAAAAAAAAGTCTTAATAAGTACAGCCCAAACACTAAGAAAAACTTTGTCCATTTAACGCTTGTGATATTATGGGAAGTAAAAAAACAAATTATGAAATGTAGCCATAAAACTCAAACCACTACCTGACTTAAGGCTTCTCACAGACTTGTTAGCTAGTGTGACCATAGCAAAAGTCAAAATAATAATAATAATATAATCTTCATTATTCTATATGGTTTAAAACGTTTATTATTTCGATTTGGTCTAAAACGAATTTAGAGGAGTGAAGATGTCAGTTAACGCTGAACAGTCGCCATCTTCAAGAGAAATCGGTATTCTGAATTTATCAGTTCCAGTAGAAAGGATTTTAAAAAAATTCTTACTTACGTTTTAGAAGAACTAAAATTCTAATTATACATATATCAGATAGAAATTACATTCTTTGTTTGTCTATAAATTTTAGTCGGCACCCGCTCTCATCCGAGCATCGAGATGATCATTGTCTTTTCTTATTTTCTTTCTTCCCTACAGTGGCGGAGATGGCTCTGAAGGCCAAGCTTACTTCTAGAAAGCAAAGAGAGAAGAAAAAAGAAAGAACAACAACCTTATATGTTTTTCTCTTTGGTGAAAAGCAAGGAAGTCAGTAGGCTGGTGACCTTCGTTATGGATTCTTTTGAATTTGTCAGCATTACAGAGCGCGGTTTTAACAGAAGAGAGACAAGGCTACAGTCGAATATGGAAGAAAAAAATGTCGTCTGTTGGAAGGTGTCCTCATTTTGGCATGGTTATCATTAACATTTCCTGCTCTCCAGTCCGCCTGTCGGCCGGCAGTTCAAACCAATACCCTTCGGCCACCTATCGGCTTTCTTTCTCCACGCTATTACCATTACAGGCATTTTCTCTCCGACCTCTGTCACTCGACTGACAGAATCATCAACGTCGAATGTTACAGAGGCCGATGTTAATTCGCAGCGATTCCCACCTTCGGCCACACTTTCGTTGACCTTCCGAGCTTTCCTCTTGCAAACGCGGCCATTATGCTCTGCACTGCCGCTTCCCACATGTCGGACATGGCCAACGGCATCGGGGTAGCAAGGACAACTGACAGAAACGAACACCAACAACACTTTTCGTAAACAATGTTTTTCTTTCGACAGTGTCTCAAATCGAGCCGCTATCCACTCCTTCGAGAATATTGACCTCTGGACACATACACAGTCCCACCTTATCCACCATTAACACGACCGCAGCATCTACGATGGAGACAATGACACTTACTCAGGAACGTTCAGCCTGCGTTTATTGGGATCATTTAATTTACGATTATTATCCACAAACGCGCTACCACTGAAATAAAAGGCCTCCATCAAACGATCAACATAACTATTTTCCACATTATTTACATTATTCAGACTGTTATCCTCATCTTCATTGCCATATTCACAACGTTTCGGCCGTTCTACGCTCCGGCTTTATTCAGGATCTGTGTATATCTTTGAGATGAGGTATTATGATTACATATATTATTTACATTATTCAGACTGTTATCTTCATCTTCATTGCCATATATATATTATCCTCCTGTTCATTGCCCTATATATTGTCATACGTTTCGGTCGCTGTACGGTCCAGCCTTCTTCAGGTGATTGGAATGTCGAACCGAAGCCTTTATTTCGTTCACCGGGGTAGATTGTTCTAGTCCCACGTGCCATGTCTCTTCTATATGTTTCAGAGATTTTTCTTTAACACAACTCTCCACGTTGCTTAGTTCACCGCTGCTGTAGTTTGGAATTAAATTCACAAATCTTTGGGGTCTCCTGTTCCTTCTAATGTGTGTGTATATATATATATATATATATATATATATATATATATATATGAGAATATAGTGTCACTGCATACACTTGAGTTTAACCATAGATCGCCAGAGTATAAACACAGGAGATCCCATTATTGAATTAAGTGGATCACGTGACCATAGAGGAAAGGCATATATAGGAAATCGCGTGACGTCTAAATGATCGCCATTTCTAGCCTATCCTCTATTACTATACGGACTGCTATTCTCTACTTTATTTGCTATACTATTTCTCTATTCGGATCACAATTCGGTGGTTACTTTATGAGCGAGTATTATCGAGAATGTACAAGTAGTGTAAGTGTTATTCGAAGGCGTCTGACACCAGTATTGTTCAACGGCGTTACTATAGTTGTATCTGCGATTACAAAGTCTCTACTACAACGAGCATTATGAAAGTGACAACGAGTATTCGTTGACACGACAAAAGTGGCAACGAGCGGTCGTTGACTTCACAAATATGTATATAAATACAAAGTGAACATAGAAGTCAACACTTAGAGGCGACAGTCTGTTTCATGCTATAGACGCAATCGTCAGGGTACGAGTGCTGTTATTTTTTTTTTTTTTGCGGCTATTTATATATACGGGTCAGTGGTGCATTGTGGGTAGTCTACTTTGGCTGTTATTTTACCGGGAGTTGCTTATTTGATTATTTATTTTTTTGGGTTAAATTATTTTATTTGTTTTTATTCATTTTCTATTTTTATTTTTTATCTTATATATATTTTTTTATTTTTATTTTAATCAGTGGTTTTATTAACGTAGTAAAAATATACACACGCTCTATCTCTGATATTGAGCACTTTATCACATAAATATAGCACACCTTAAGACTATATTTCTTCAAATATCTTCGCAGATGCGAATTGAGTCACCGTCGGTCACTGGGCGTGTTTCTAAAAATAAATACGCTAAAAATCCACTTTCATCCCTACCGTGCGCCGACGGCTTAATGGTTAGAATCTCCGACTGACACCAATTCAATCGGATTTCGACCCTAGCTAGAGGCAACCGGATGTCTAGCCACACTGATGAGCTGCGAAACAGTCTGTCTGTGGATGACGTTATATATATATATATATATATATATATATATATATATATATATGAAAGATTTAACAGATCGACGCAATGAAACAATTCTCTTCAAACAACGTATTGAGATTCAATAAAAGTATTGACAACTAAAACAGCGGCAATTCAAGCGTTTAATTAAACCGATCCATTCGTACTTTAAACATGTCCAATGGTATCTATGAATCACTGATTACTCCTGGTATTAAAAACATCGCTGTTTGCTCAATACCATGTGTTTAATATAACATACATGCAGTATTGCTGCCATATATGGTCTGGAGCCCCTTCTGTTTGCCTCGGGGTTCTTGATAAGCTCCAGAGGCGGATATGCAATATAATTGGCCCTGATCTGGCATCTCGTCTACAGTCACTTTCTCACAGATGCGCCGTCGCCTCTCTCTGTCTGTTTTACAAATACTTTCATGGCAATTGCTCCGAAGAGCTGCATTCGCTGGTTCCCAGACTTCACGAGTTCAAGCGCCCTACGAGGCTGGCATCCCGCTCTCACCCTTTCACTACCGAAACTCCTAAATGTAGCCGTCTCTTCTACTCCAATAGCTTCATGTCTCGCACCTCTCGCCTGTGGAACTCCCTTCCCTATTCCAGTTTCCCTGAGAGCTATAATCTCCAACTATTCAAATGTAATGTCAATCGACATCTGCAGTTGCCTTTATCTAACCACTATCCTTCTCCTCATCCTTTCCTCTATCACTCCTATCTGATCTTGCTCCAAATTTTCTGTAACGCCTTGCGTCCTAGTGGCTTCCCGCCTTTCTTGGGGTGAAACGCTTAAAAAAACCCCCAAAAAACCAGCGAAATGTAAATATTTGTCAGAAATAAAAGATAAGCAACACAACGACAAAGATGGCGACGGCGAAGCTGAAATCACTTAATAGAGAAAGGTATTTCAGTGCTTCACATGAAAGGTTTACGGCCATATCTCGATGACGCACCGGTTTTCGTATGTTTACTGAAGGTAAGCAACGTCAAGCCTGGACAGTAGCTAGATTAGTCACGGAATAGATGAGGTATCGGTCGGGAAAGCATCCTCTCGGGAGTCGCTTCCATATAGTGCTAGTTTGTGGAACCGCTTGAGGATGTTCCCAAGTTTCTTGATGTGGTAGACAAGTCTCTTCAACTGTTTTATCCTCTAAACAACCCCACCAAAAGAAATAAAACTCTTTCGATACTAAATTCTGGTTATTCCTTAAAAAAAAAACACTCAGCTCATTGCATTACTTCCTTACTGTTATGAGTTTGACCATAATTTCGATTTAAATGATGCTACGCTAATTAAAAGTGAACGCAGTTTACTCACACGCAAGTGTATAGAAAGTGCTTTAACTGCTAGAACATCAACAGTAAATTTGCGTCTTTTTTCTTATGGACAAGACATCAGAAGACTTTAGCTGCTCTATCGCTATTTGAATGGAAACGGTCCAGGTGAACTACACTCTTTATTTCCCCCAGTACCTTCACAGTTAAGTAGCGCTATGCCAGCCCACATTGTAGTGAACTGCCCTCATTCGCTTCGTATTCCATTAGTGAGATGTAAGTTTCACTCGAGCAAAGCAAACCATTGCCTTATGGAATCGACTCGTAAAAGGATGCTTCCCAGAGTACTACGTCTTAACCTGTTCACGTATACGGTAAACCGTTATCACCCACATATATTCGTATAAGCTGTACCTCTTAGTTTGTAACCCCAGGCCTTTTACGGAATGAACACCATTGTAAAAAATAAAACAAAACAAATAGTGTACCCGTGTCGTTAAAAATGACGGCAATTGTTAGATAGTTTTAATAGTGAGATGCAATTAAACAAAGTCTTGAAACAATGTCTTGAGATTCAATAAAACAGAGATAAAGTATTCACAACTAAAATAGAAGCCAATGAAGCGTTTAATTAATCTTATCCCTTTATTCTTTTTAGACTTTCAATGATATCTATGACTCACTGATTACTCTCGGTATTAAATAAATCGCTGTTTGCTCAATAACTTTTCCTGTTAAAAAAATATGTTTAATGACAGCGAAATGTAAATATCTGTCGGAAGGAAAAGATAAGGAGCGACAAATACGGCGACGGCAAAGCTGAAATCACTTAATAAAGAAAGGTATTTAAGTGCCTCACATGAAAGGCTCACGGCCACATCTCGTTGAAACACTGGTTCCAGTACAATTACAGAAGTTAAGCAACGTCGAGTCTGGACAGTAGCTAGATTCATGACGGAATAGCTCAATTGTCATTGAAAACCCAAGCGACAAGCTGAATAACGAACGTCTATTTTTGTGAGCAGGCACCCCCGACACCATCTAAACTTAACCTGACTTTGTAAATAACATATATTTGATACATAAGTTGTCTAGGAAAATTAAAACCCAACCACCCCTAATCAAAACAGATTGAATTTTGCTTAACCTTAACAACTCAAGCTATTAAGATTGCGTTATAAATTAAGTAAATTTCTCAGAAAGTTATACCTAGCATCGCTTGACAATGGAACGAAACTATGGATTTTAAGTTTAATTTTTATAATTAAATTTACAGTTTTAATTTCTGTTTTGAAATATAGAAATTTCTGTGTCTGGATGGAATTATATTAAAAAAAACATAATTACAATATATATATATATATATATATATATATATATATATATATATATATATATATAATAAACTGTTACATTGGAACATGCAAGTTACCACGAAAAATGCATATTTGTTTCGACGTCCATAGACGTCTCGTCAGGCAGGTAACAATGGTGGTAATATACGATTTATGAAACTTCCTTCTTTTACATTTTGAAAAATTTCCATGGAAGGTAATTCCATGGAAATTTTCTCCATTGTTACCCGCCTGACGAGACGTCTTTGGAATATATATATATATATATATATATATATATATATATATATATATATATATTCATTCCATCAAAGAGAAAAGAAAGAAAAATGCCAATTAAATTAAAAAAAGGAAAGAAAATAAGAAATCAATAAAAAGAAAACGGAAAGAAAAGAAAAGAAAAAAACAGAGGAGTATATCCAAAATTTACAGATACAAATGAAAAGGAAAAAGAAGAAAATAAGAAATGAGAATTTGTTGATATCAGATTTAGCCAATGAAAACATGCAAAGATGGAAAATTCAAAACTCAACGGAAATATAACGCGGCGTGATACGAAACATATTACAGACACAACGTAACAATTCAAACATTATGACATTTTGAATGAAATCAAATATTCAAACAAAATTAAACATAGTACGTAAATAAAAGACACTTTAAAAAGAAAAAACCTATACAAATAAAACAACTACTTAACTATATTAACTTATATCATAAATTAGAATATAAACTATGGACGTCGAAAAAATATGTATTTTTGTCGCGGTAACTTGCATGTTCCAATATAACAGTTTATAATAAATATATATTGCTCTACTTCTTGTATTGAGTCGTTTTTTTAAAATAATGTGATGAACGTTTAAATTTATATTCTTTTCGTTCTGTTGCATTTGGACATATATATGGTAATTAATTTAAGACATTTTTATGTTTATTTAATTTTTTTTTTATAGATACAAATAGTTAAGTAAATACTCTGTTTATAATAAAAAGTATTAAACAACATTTACCGGACTGAATGTCTGAGAAATTTTCACAGAGAATATTCGTCCTCCGACAGGATTCGAACCTGTATCATATAAGGAACAGTCTTTCACGTATCTTTACCGATTTGGCCACAGAGGCGCGTTCGCCTTAGCAAGGTCGAATTTACTGTATTTAAACTTCAATCTTCCATGAATCTCTCACGTACATTCATATCTGCTCATGGCGTATCAAATGCAAACAAATGACGCCACACATTATGAAATGGGCAAAGTCCGACAATTATTTTAAGACATAAAAATATCTTAAAATAATTGTCGGACTTTGTCCATTTCATATATATATTAATGTATATTTCATTAAATAATATAGACAAGTTTTGTCGATTTATTTTAATCAAATTCCTTTAATATCGTCTGATAAGCTTAATAACATTATCATTGAAAGATGAACGAAAATCACCATATTGATACATGTTTTTTAATACTATCTAAGCTTTCGGCTTACGTAAGCCATCATCAGAGATGACAAGTCCATTATAATAAATTATACAATACACGGACATAGCAACAATGATAGTCTGTTTTGTTTGCATGGAAGATTTCCAAGCAACGACAAACTCATGCATACGAGACGCAGGAAGCGAAAATCGCACTGCGGACTATGACATCACAGATGACCACGCCAGAGTGAGAACGAGAAGTTTTAAATATAGGGAGCCGTTGGTATAATCCAATGGCTTCTGTTATCAATTATAGGCATTTAAGTATATATATATATATATATATATATATATATATATATATATATATATATATATATATATATATATATAATGAAGTTCTATTCCTAGAACAATCTTCAGCTCATGGTGATCTTGACGATTGCACGAGACATGAAAAGAGACATGAAAATCACATATTATCGGCGTGGGATATTATGTATTTTTATTAATATATATTTAATAGCCCAGTTATTTGGCATTGAGCACTGCTTTTTTTACACAAAAGGATATATACGTGTGTTTGTATGTGAACAATTGAACACACATTTATGTATATTTATTCATTTATATATATATATATATATATATATATATATATATATATATGGATAAATTGTCTAGATCATGCAAAAATGAAAATAACGCTGACATCTCATTTTAGCAGATATATTTACCAAAATCACACAACAATATCTTAAAATACTAAGCAGTAAATTTATTTCAATAAAATTAGCTTCGACCAAGAACTCCAAACAACTATGGAAACTTCTACGTCTCTTCTGGGCGATCTCCTTGTTTACTTTGGTAAATCCTGCCATAATCCTTGTCTTAGGTGTTACAAGGATTTACTTGGTTACTCGCCCAATTTCGACCCACACATAATAATCCAGGGTGTTAGGTGGCAAAATAGATGTAAAGTGTAATGTGATTTTATTCATCGAAGTAGCCAAAAAAAGAATTTTATTCATCAAAAGTAACTTGTATTAGATAAACAATAGTAAGCGAAATATCTACTTAATTGTAAAAACGCTTGATTCCATTCGTGAAGTCGAATTAATAAGAATAAAAACTTTTAAATTCAACAGATAATTTATTGCTAAAACCGATATATTTCGGGCAGGTGCGATGGATATATTGTCGTCTAAATTACGCAAAAATGAAAACGACACTGACATAACTTATTTTACATTACGCAAATTTATCTTAAAATATTAAAGAGTAAATTTATTCAATAAAATCGCCATTGGCATCAACCACGGCCTCCAGACGAATTCGGAATCTCCTGCAACTCTTCTGGACGGTCACCTTTTTTTAAGTTGGTGAATAATGCCCTAAACGTTGCCTTTACTTCATATTCGCTGTCACAAGGAGTTTTGTTGGTCTCTCGCTCAACTGCACCCCACACATAATAATCAAGGGGGTTGTTGTCTGGGGTGTAAGGAAGGTTATGGAAACATAAACAAAAAGAAAAATAATCTAAATGAAATCGGATATTACCTGCAAAAAAAAAAAAGAAATAAATATAAATTTTCTCTGCGTTCTTTCTTTCCTTCGTACAGTCACAACAGCGTAACAATGAATTTTGTCTGAAGATGTCCTAAAAAAGCACGAAACGCGTCACACGAAAAATTTTCCACTCTGTCATACATGTTAATAATAAATATATATATATATATATATATATATATATATATATATATATATATAAATAGAATAAAATAGGAATAAAAATGTATAAGCTAGGTTCAAATTCCAGTCGAATACATTACATGTGAAAGGTATGAATCCTCTTCTTCTCTCCACCCAACAGCTATGGGTAAATTGCACAGCAGTCCGGGTTCTATAGCCTTGGATGGCAAATGATCTACCGCAGAAAAAATGACAAACTACTGCGGAAAAAAAACTGCCTCGTCAATTATGTATCGAAAGATACATGATCGCCTAATCGAGTCTCACGCCTGGCACCTAATCGTCTGATTGACTTTCCAGTCGAATCCACTACGTTCACTAATGTGGTAATACCCTTCAGAAAGGTATAAACCCTCTTCTTTTCCCCTCAGCTATGGCTAAATAGAAGGACATACCGGGTTCTATAGCCTTGGATGGCAACTTGTCTACCGCAGAAAGAAATGGCAACCTACTGCGGGAAAAAATCTGCATCCTCATTCATGTATCGAAAGATATATGATCGCCTAATCGTGTTTCACGCATGGCACATAACTGACTTACTTGGGAAAGGTATGAATCTTCTCCATCTCCAACCAGCTATGGGTAAATAGCAGGGACAGACTGTGTTCTATAGCCTTGGATGGCAACTTGTCTACCGCGGGAAATGGCAAACTACGGCGGGAAAAATCTGCGTCGTCAGTCATGTATCGAATGATATGAGATCATCTAAGCATGTATCACGTATGGAACATAACTGACTGAAGGTAAGTATAGAAAATCGGCTAAGCAATAGGCCTAGACACATTCGAATGAAAAAAAAATGTATTTATTTATTCGTTCTTTCATTTTATAAAACATGAATATCTGTCATTTTTTTTCTGTTTCATTCTTTCCATTGTTCTTCCTTTTCTATCACGGTCAGTGTATACTTTACCTCCATTTTAATATGTTTAGCTTTGTTTTCTAACAATATATTTTTATCTCTCTACTTCATTATTTCTTTCTTTACCTGCTATCTATCTATCTATTTATCTCTGTCTATTCATATCTATCTATCTATCTATCTATCTATCTATCTATCTATCTCTGTCTATTCATATCTATCTATCTATCTATCTATCTATCTATCTATCTATCTATCTATCTATCTATCTATCTATTTATATCAGTCTATTCATATCTTATCTATCTATTTATATCAGTCTATTCATATCTATTTTGTTCATCTATCTATGTATGCATGAATGCATGTATGTATGTATCTATCTTTCTCTGCATATTCAGATCTATCTATCTATCTATCTATATCAGTTTGTTTCTATTTATCTATCACTTTGTTTATCTATCTATCTCAGTTTCTTATCTACCTCAGATTGTTTTTTCTATCTATCTATCTATCTATCTATCTATCTATCTATCTATCTATCTATCTATCTATCTATCTCGGCCTGTTCATTTTCTATCTATCTATCTATCTATCTATCTATCTATCTATCTATCTATCTATCTATCTATCTAAGCTTGTTTCTCTCTGTCTTTCTTTCTTTCTTTCTTTCTTTCTTTCTTTCTTTCTTTCTTTCTATCTATCTATCTATCTAGCTAGCTAGCTAGCTAGTTAGCTAGCTAGATAGCTAGATATCTCAGTATATTATGCATCTGTCTGGCTGCCTGCCTGCCTGGCTCAGCTAGTTTCTTTGTATCTATCTATTTATCTATCTCATTTTGTTCATCTATCTATCTATCTATCTATCTATCTATCTATCTATCTATCTGCCTTCCTGTCTCATCTCGTTCCTTTGTATCTATCTATTTATCTGTCTATTTCACATTGGTAATCTATCTATCTATCTATCTATCTATCTATCTATCTATCTATCTATCTATCTAAGGTTCTTTCTTTCTTTTTTTTATCTATCCCAGTTTGTTCATCACTCTCTCTTTCTCTCTTTCTCTCTCTCTGTCTATTTTTCTCTTTCTATCTATTTAAAGACTCCTTTAATTATTGAATCTCCCAGTCAAAAGTGAAAATAGATTAAACTGGCACCAAATTTCAAACTCGCAGGAAAATAAACAAAACCATATATGAAAATAAAGTTTAAAAAACATTGAAAATATAAATTACCTTAAAATCTGTAAAAAGATTTAATCTTTTTTTCAATTCTAATAACAAAAAAAACAAAAAAAAAACAAAAAAAATTCGGAAAGCAACAAATTAAAACAAACAAAATAACAAAGACCATTTGAAAACGCAAGTCCTATCTTTTGTTTTCCCGCCTTTTTTAAGGGAGAGCTGTACATCAAATAGCAGGCACAAAAATGTCCCTAACAGACGCTGTCACTTGGGTAAAAACACTTAATCCATCAGGGAGACCTTGCCAGGAACCGTCTCTTTGAATTTGTTTTTTCAACGTGTAACGATTTGTTTAGCCGGCTTTTGTTGCTTTCAAAAGAGAATTACAAAGATGGAGGCAGGAAAGTTGGCGCATAAAGAAAGGAATCTCTTCTTTGCAAAAAATAAACAAAAAAAGAAAACATTTCCAAAAATAGAAATAAAAACAATAAAGGCTGTTTGCTGAAAAAGTAACAGAATAAAATCTAAAACATTTTTTAACTTAAGGAGGTGAAAATTTTCCAATCAAGTTGATATAAAAATTACACAAAAAAAACACAAAAATATTATTCTTATTGCAATAAAATTGTAAAATTTTGAATCCCTCTGAATTAACTTGTATAATTCAGTTTTATTTAAAGTTTTATTTAAACATATTTTACACTAGCTTGTTTTTACTGTTTTAAGAAAAAACGAACAAACCTTTGCTTGTTTTATCAAAAAAAAAATAATACGATAAGACTTAACGATAATGATATTTACAACTATTTCTGACTAGAATTATACATTCTTACCAAGGGGTTATAGAAATTTAGGAACAAAATTTAAAAGGGACAAAAGGATATACGAAAGATGTCTTCGAGAAATTAAGAAAATTATTAAGAGATAGGAAAAACGATAAAAATTATTTTTTTAACGATAACCTTTTTACAACTATTTCTGGCCAGAATTGTAGATTCTTGCCAAGCAGTTGTAGAAATTTAGCAACAGAATTTCAAAGACGCCTAAGAAAACGCAAAAGATGCCTTCGACAAATTATTAAAATATATCGTTTTAAACAATTAAAAATGTGATGAATTTCTGTGTAATAATAACCTTTAAAAACGTTCCTGTTTACATACAATACTTTAAGACCAAACCAATGACCTTTCACCCTTTCTCGATCGGACGCTGAACTTTCCCCAATCTTGATGAACGGGTATTCCCTCAGGCAGTCCCCGATCCGTGAGCGCCTATTGGGATTTACACCCCAACTCGTACTTCAGGTAGAACTCATACAAACGATCCATCGCTAAAGATTCCTAGGAAAATAGAAAGTTCTTTGTATCACTCCAACAAGTACATCGTACCTCATGCCATCCTCTAACTTTACAAGAGCCAGAGCAGGCCGAAAAGGGAGAACTTCTGCCTTATATCACGAAAAAGATCCCCAATCAGTGGTTAACCTGAGCAGGAAAAGACTTAATTCCTCCAAAATTAAACTACTCTCATTTAACCACCACAGAGAAATTTCCCTGTCCGCCATCAACATGATTAATGCTTGACTCCGCGAGAGTGTCTTACTGCGCCTTCTTAGCCTAACGTTTTCGACTGACTTGAGGTGGAACAACTACATTGAATCATTAGCTGCATCTACTGCAAGGAAATTTGGTTCCTTGTGTCGTGCCAGAAGTTTTTTCTCGTCAGAGTTTATCATACACATCTAAAAATCTACAATTTGTCCGTGCATTGAATACTGTTACCCTATCTAGTCTGATGCCCCAGCTGTTCATCTCCAGGTTCACGATAAATCCAAAATTATCTGCAATTTAATCCATCCCGACCTGGCATCTCGACTTCACTTTCTCACCGTCATGATGTGGCTTCCCTCTGTATTTTGCAAAAATATTTGCATGGCAACTGCTCTCATGAGCTTTATTCTCTGCTGCTCCGACTACGTGGATTTCAGTGTCTTACTAGATTGGCATTTAGGTCCCACCCGTTTACTGTTCAAATACTTAAATGTAACCGCCACTTCTACTCCAACAGTTTATTTTCTAGCACCTTGGAAATTCCTTCCGTTTACTTGCTTCCCTGATAACTATATCAAAAACTTAAATGCAGCGTCAATCGCCATCTTTTATTGACTTTAATCCCGTTCATCTTTTTTATCTCAATTTCCCCCTATGTTTTCTCTCACTTTCGCTCTTTGTAACCCTCCTGCGATCTAGTGACACTTCCGTCTTGATTGGGTTGAAATGATTTAAAAATATGGTCGAGGGATACCCAGTCTTTATTTCTCACTCTCGATAGAGACAAAAAGTATCTTCTTTCCCTTACACGCGAAAAATGATTTTCTACCCTGCACCCCCTTTAACACTGGTCAGACATCTCTCACTGCTCTATTGCTATTGTCATGGTGAATGTTGCCCTGAACTACACTTCTTAGTTCCCCAAGGCATAACCTTCACGGCTAGGACCCGCCATGTCACGCCCATTGTAACGTACCATCCTCATAACATGACCTGGTGAAATATAAGTTCCCCTTGAGCAAAAACTTCACACGAACTGCCTCCCAAAAGGCTGATTCCCTGATCAATACACTCTTACCCTTCAAGTTTAGGTTTAACAGTTATGTTCCGCACTTATCCACATAATCTGTGTCTGTAACACTCTACCTCGAGTGGCCCACGGGTCTTTTACAGCATGAACACCACTTTAAAAATAATGATGGACGACATCCTCACAGATGAAGAAAGACTTGAAAGGACAGATATGTGAGTCTACTGAAGAATGTAATGAATGCTATAGATTGTACATGTCTAAGAATGTCTTATGTGAATATGAAAACCAAAAACTCATATAGTTTCTTCATGAACTAACGCATTTAGTATAAACTTCATTCATCAACCTTTAACACGCTACCGGCGAAAATTGTCGCTACGGATTTCTCTCCCTTTGCTACTTTAGGTGCATTCTGTCGCCTTGAGGTAGTTGCTATAAATAAACACTTATCAACTGTTATTTCCGGTATTTTAAGCTGGAAATCGCCTACTACGGCTTTGGAACAAGGTTGAAATTCCGTTTTCCAATGCCATTTTAAATTCTTCTAGATTCTATACGAGGTGTAGAATCGATTAAGCCCACGTTAATTCGCGATTTTTTGTAAACAAAAATGGCCACGTCAATATCCAACAAAACCTTTATTCAGGAGTTTTTCTTTGATTAGGACTCTGATGATTATTTTGAAGGCTTTACACGAGTGGATATTGACAGTGATGAGGTTGACGTGTACAAAAATTAAAATCTATATGCACAAGATAAAGTTAGTTATAACACTTTTAAAACAGTAATTGTTCGTGTTTTTGCATTCTAAAAAATTCAGTGGCAGGGGAAGCAATTCTAGATAGAAATTAGCAAGGTAAAGGTTTATAACTAAGTTCCGAAAATGTCGTTTAAATCGTGTAATTCTCAGATTATTTGTGACTTTTTTTAAAGAGTAAATGTTCAACTTGGCTTAGGGTAGAAAGATGTATTATGTGAAAGTGCTGGCTGAAAAGTCAAAGCAAAAACAAAAAAAAAAAAAAAGACACGTAGCAAACACAATAACGTATTTTATTTAAACTGCCCGCTGGATCCGTTTTAGCTTCCGGCATTCGTTAGTGGGACCGGAAGTCCTTACAATCATTATCATCATCATCATTAACGATGTTGTAATAACAGTGAATATTTTTCTTTCAATAATGAAAGAAAAAACAAAAAAAAAAAAAACACAAGAATTTTGACAGTACCTACTTTATTCCAGAAGCGAAAATTTTGACAGTACCTACTTTATTGTAGAGGCGAAAAACAAACGTTCGTAATCTTGAATGAAGAGACACTTATTTCTTGTCTTTATAGTCGCCATTAAAATTAAAATAACACGTTTCCATGGATGATGGCAAGAAGCAACTTATTGCAGATGAGAAAGATGCCTTTATAATAAATTACATCACTTAACCTCTTCCATAGTTTAAAATTTCGAAAACTGTATTTCGCACTTCTCTTTATTTATACATGTCTCAAAAGAAAATCCTTACATTCATATTGATAAAGTCTCCCAGGGGACGAAACGCGTCGTAAAGATGAGTTTTTCTTTAATCCTTATTCATAATAATATTTTACAGAGATATTTTATTTATATCTGAATTTTTACACACACACACACACACACACACACACATATATATATATATTTTAAATATATATATATATAAAAATATATAAAAAAATTAAAAAATTAAAATCTTCAGACACACTGGGTTGTAGATTAATATTCTTTCGTTTTTTTATTATTTCATTTAGATTCCGCGACTAGTTTCGACCAAAATGGTCATCATCAGGAGAAGAAATATTTCTGCTTGCTGGTAGCAGTAAACTACAGAAATTAATGTCTTGATGGAGAAAATGAACTTTTGTCTGTAGTTTTCATTTGTTTTTTTTTGTTTTTTTGTTTTATCTTTTTAACATGAATTTTTTAACATTCCTTGTGTTGGTCAAACAGTCTCTTTTAAATTGTTATTTGAGATAAGAGTTGGATAGATACATGCTGCTCTGAATTCTCTGGTCAGTTTGACAGTTTTATTGAACCTGATGAGGGGATGTGTCTCTGTTTAGTGTTTGTGTGTGTGTTATTTGGTTCTTAGGAAGTGAGTGAGTATGATATGTGTAAGCGTGTATATTGCTGTGGGTGTGTGTTATCATTTGGCTCATTAGGGAGTGAGTGAGTATGACGTGTGTAAGTGTGTATGTTCGTGTGGGGGGTGTGTATAAGTGTGAGGCCTAACACCTCCGTAAGCATGTCTGTCTTGTGTAGGTGAGAAATGTGGGTAGGTTTTTGATTTGTTGAGTTATATATATATATATATATATATATATATATATATATATATATATATATATATATATAATTATATATATATATATATATAGATTCCACATTCACACGTAGAAAAAAGAAACATATTGGATTTTAAAATTAAATACACATAAATTAGGGTTGAATAGGGACTTAGGTGTTTTAAATCTTTATAAATATTTCAATAGTTAAGCAATTTCTTTAGATATAGTAAAAAAATATTTTTTTTAAATATTTATGACAGATTTAAGTTAGGAATATCCGAACAGTGACGTTCCATATCGCGTGACGTCCGCGTCTCGCGAAGGACGCTACTTGCCAACAAACAGGAATTTATTTGTAACAGTCATTTCTGATGAAAAATTGAGGACAATTTGAAATATCAAATATATATATAAATATAATAAATAAATACTTTCATATAATAAAACATTATAATTTTATTTTGAAACTTTTTCTATATATATATATATATATATATATATATATATATAACGTGAGGGAGAGAGAGTGCAGCAAAAGCAATGTCTTTTTTATTGAAGTGGATAAGACAACGCAATTGAGTGGTCATCCCGATCACCAGACCCAACAACACCAGTCTTTTTCTTACGGGGTGTACTGAAAGATCTTGTTTGCAGGCTCAAGCTGAAAACAATTCCTAAATTAAAACAATTTCTGATCAACTTTCTAAAGGCCATATGGATGAAGATCAATGGAATTTTTATTCGGACGACCTCAGTAATAAATATGTCATGTATCTTTAGTTTAATGGTTAGAGTTGCGGACTCTATCTTCAGAGTTCTAAATTTCAGTGCTTCGTTGCTAATCACAACATCAATAGCAGGCAAAAACCATATAATCAGCGGTACCTCTCTATGCAGAATATAAACAATCTAATGGGGTAGGTGAATAGATTTCATTTATTTCTCTTTGATGAATGATATTGAAAATGTTTGTATAGTAAAGAAATTATTGTGTCAGAAGGAAGCAAAGTCCGTAATACTTATTAGAAATCGACTCAGTGTTTCGTGATTACTGACACATCAACACCCTGACAAGAATGATTGTATCAATTATTGCAGAATACACAGGGTACGGAAAAAGTGACGCTTTTTTTATTTATTCATTAAATTTATTAAACAAAACTAAATAACAGTAGTTTAAAAGGCTTAAGATTAACTATGGCTTATACGTTCGGGAATGGTTATATCTTAATTTCGACGTGGAGCTATTGAGTGTTCATCAGGATCACCAGACCCAACACCTCTAGTCTTTTTCTTACGGGATGTAATGAAAGATCTTGTTTTCAAGCTCAAACTGCAAACAATTCCTGAATTAAAACAATTTCTGATCAACTTTCTAAAATTAATGTAGATATATGTCAAATGGTTTGTAGAAGTGCTGCTTATAGAGTTTAGCGTTGTATTGAACATGAAGGAGGACATTTTGAACATGTTAAATAGTTAAACTAAAAAAATCAGAGGTAAAATAAATTTGAGTAGTTTAAGATGATTTAAGATTAACTATGACTTAGACATTCGGGAATGGTTATATGTTAATTTCGACCTGAGGTGGATAGGACGACGTGAAACAATTGAGTAGCCATCACAATCACCAAATCCTAACACCTCCAGTCTTTTTCTTCTGGGGCCTACTGAAAGATCTTGTTTACAGTCTCAAACTGAAAACATTTCCTGAATTAAAGCAAGTAATTACTGAAAAATCTGTTGAGATTAATGTAGTATTATTTGCCGAAAATGTTACTAATAGGGTTCAGCTTTTTATTGAACCTGAAGGCGATCATTTGAACATTCTAAATAGCTTGTTAACCATAACAAATCATCTTTGAGCATTTCGATGAGGTTGTCATGTTTACCAAGCTTGTCTCACCAGATAAATTATGACCGAATAATAATTTCGATCCTCACTAGGCGCTCCTGATTTTGGCCTTGTACCACGTCTAATTTATTTTTATTCAATAAAAGTTAATAAATATAAAGTGCGAGGCAGCCTATATATATATATATATATATATATATATATATATATATATATATATATATATATGTATGTGTGTGTGTGAGTGATCAGATTTCTTTTTTTCTATGCGCCGTGTCCTTTCAGGACGTAAACGATGATGGCTCTCCACCGTTTTCTGTCCTTTGTAGCTCTTATTAAATTTGGTCTTTTTCTTATCTTTCCTAATTTCTGTTCCGTCAACACAAGCCCCGTTAGGTGGGCAAGGTACAGTTTTGTCC
>CAHIKZ030000236.1:700000-740000 GCA_903632075.3 Acanthosepion pharaonis | reverse complement strand
GATAAAAGCGTCGGTTGAGTGATCCCAAAAACGACTTGTGTGTTCAATACCTGGCCAAAGCATGAGTTAACAAATACTTAGAGAATTGAGTTACTAAGAGAAATTAACTGAAAATTAACAGTAAAGAGTTCGGTTAGGTCTTTTAATCAATATCACTTTAAGAAGGCCAGAGCATAAAACGGCCGAAATATCGTGTATAAGTGAATGTAATCGATTTGACTGGAAAGTCAGTCAGTCAGTTATATGCCATGCGTGAAACACGCTTAGGCGGTCATGTATCTTTCCATACATGACTGACGAGGCAGATCTTTTTCCCGCAGTAGGTTGCCAATTCTTTCTGCCGTAGACCAGTTGCCATCCAAGGCTATAGAACCCGGTGTGTCCTGCTATTTATCCATAGCTGGGGGGGAGAATAATTGGATTTATACGTTTCCTAAGGGTATTGGCACGTAAGTGAATGTAATGTATTCCACTGTGAAGTCAAGCAGTCATTTATGTGCCATGCATGATATATGCTTAGGCGATCATTTATCTTTCGATACATGAATGACGAAGCTGATTTTTTTCTCGCAGGAGGTTGCCACTTTGTTCTGTCGTCGACTAGTTGTCATCCAAGGCTATCCACAATATCTCTTTCTCTATATCGTGATAAAGACAATAATCGACTATAAAATATGCGTGAACATTGTATCTTTATTGTGTCGTTAAATAATTGAGTTTAACACCTTTAACAAAATATTGCAATGCTAACCATAAATAAAAATGCTGCTCATCCTTTATAGAAGTAAGAGGATACGAATAAAAGACATTTAAAATTGACAAGGTTTTCCGTTTCACTGATGGAGACAGTAAACACATGAGAGTTTTATTACATCCTTACTCTTCCATTTCTTTCTTAATTTCTTTCTTTTTTTTTCTCACTGATAACCATTATTCTTGTGTTGCAAAGATCATATCATCTTTCCTTCTTCCTAAATCACATCCATGATCGCGGATCTGGCACCTCATGTGTTTCTTGTGCAAATACTTCATGCATGGCTTTTTTCCTCCTAGGAGTTGACTTTCTCATCGTAAAATCACTTCTCATAACGTGTCAACCTTTTTATCTTCACAATGACCTTTTCGCGTCCGATCCTGTTTAATCTATAAGTATTCATGCAAGGACTGATGTCACACACACTTCTACTCCAAGAAAATCTCCCCAGACCTATATTCCGGCATCAGTAAAGCCCAGTAACATTATTCCTAGAATGTAAGCACTTGTCCATGTTTATTATCTTCCTTCTCTGTCCGTCTAGATATGCTAGATTCTTTCGTGAAGAGTTTAATATCATCCATACAGAATAGGTAATTAAAAACTTCCTTTTTTGAATTTGTATCCCAAATCATTCAGTTAGTTATATGCCATGAGTTATACACGCTTAGGCGATCATGTATCTTTTGATATATGAGTGACGAGACAGATTTTTTTCCCGCAGTAGGTTGCCATTTCTTTCTGCTGTAAACCACTTGCCATCCAAGGCTACAGAACCCGGTCTGTCCTGCTATTTAACCATAGCTGGGGGGGAAGAGGATTTCATAACTTTCGCAAGGGTATTAGCAAATAGGTGAATGTAATGGATTCGAATGGAAAGTCAGTCAGTCAGTCAGTTATGTGCCATGGGTGATACACGCTTCGGCGATCATTTATCTTTCGATACATGACTGACGAGGCAGATTTTTGTTCCCTTCAGGAGGTTGTCATTTCTTTCTGTCGTAGACCAGTTGCCATCCAAGGCTATAGAACCTGGTCTATCCTTCTATTTACCCATAGCTGGTGGGAGAAGAACAGGATTCATACGTTTCCTAAGGGCATTAGCACGTAAGGTGAATGTAATCGATTCAACTAGAAAGTCAGTCAGACAGTTATAAGCCATGCGTGATACACACTTAGGCGATCATGTATCTTTTGATACATGACTGGTGAGGCAGATTTTTTTCCCCGCAGTAGGTTGCCATTTCTTTCTTCGGTAGACCAGTTGCCATCCAAGGCTATAGAACCCGGTGTGTCCTGCTATTTATCCATAGCTGGGGGGGAGAAGAAGAGGGCTCATAGGTTTCCTTAGGACATTAGCACGTAAATGAATATAATGAATTCGACTGAGAAATCAGTCAGTCAGTTATGTGCTATGGGTGATACATGCTTAGGCGATCATTTATCTTTCGATACATGAATGACGAGGCAGATTTTTTTTCCCACAGGAGGTTGTCATTTCTTTCTGAAGTAGACCAGTTATCATCCAAGGCTATAGAATCTGTTCTGTTCTTCTATTTACTCATATGGGGGGGGGAGGAGAAGAAGAGGATTCATACGTTTCCCAAGGGTATTAGCACGTAAGTGAATGATATGGATTCGACTGGAAAGTCAGTCAGTTATGTGTCATGCATGATAAACTCTTAGGCGATCATGTATCTTTCGATACATGACTGACGAGGCAGATTTTTTCCTGCAGTAGGTTTCTACATCTTTTTGCGGTAGTTGGCATCCAAGGCTATATCACCCGGCCTGCCATATTTTTTTCCCCATAGCTGGTGGGAGAAGAACAGGATTCATACCTTTCCCAAGGTTATTAGCAAGTAAGTGAATGTAATGGATTCGACTGGAATCCGAACTAAATTGTGGCTCGGATTAAGGAATTCAAGATGCCTCAATTCGAGCCGCTGTCCATTGTCCGTGCGTCACAAAATTATTAATTTTCTTTATACAAAAGGGGGGGTATAAGAACAGACAGACTAGAACGGTCGACAGGGAGTCTCCTTGGAAGATTCATCGTCAGATTTTCAAACATTTGGAAGTGAGAGTACCTTTTTTTTGTGATTTTCCACGGTTTCATGCTATAAATTAAGGAAATTTAATAACACCAGAGAGACTTTGTACATTTACAAAGACCTAAGAATTCAAGCGGTTGGCACAGTATCAATGTCTTTACGGTAATGTATCCAAGCTCTGCTAAAATTTCCACCTTTCTTCCTGCAATTTTCCAGGATCATTTCATTTATCAGTAGTTGATATTTGCAACCATATGAAACTCTCCAACATCCCTTCTGTTCTAGGTGAATAATGTTGCTTAATCGAGAAAAGAGCCAATACAGTTCGTCAGGATATATGTAATCAATTTTATATGTGGTGGTCAGACATGTTATTGGTCTATAGTTTTTCGGATCATCTATTTCTCCCATTTTTGGTAGGTGATATGTAATAACTTTAATGATCCATTCTGGAATTTCACCGGGTTTATTAATTCGCATTGATAAAGAAGTGCAAGAGTTTTGTGTATTGATGACAGATAATAAAGCCAAAAATACCTTGTCATTTCCTGAGGTTTCTATTTTTGGTGGATAGATAGATAGATAGATACTTATGTTATAACGTTAAGCAAGCTCTAGCAAAAGCCAGAGCTTGCTTAACGTTATTCTTGGTGAGATTTTTCTGTTTTTGCACAGGTTTTACCGATATTGTGGTTATCATTTAATCTGCATTGGGATTATATTCCTTTGGGTTGCTCCAAATAATCTCTCAGAATATTTGCACTTATTCAATAAACGGTTGCTTTTTGACTTCTATAAGTGCTTTTCCAATCTCTTGAGGTCCTTTTAGAATACATTACTTTTTGGATAGAATGAACAACGCTTTTCATATCGCCTTTTTCTCTGAGCAATTATTATTATTATTATTATTTACTTAACTTTGTGGAGTAAACTCATTTCTTTCCGGGTTCCAACCAGAAATCTAAGTTCATAAAAGACAACATTTTCCACTGAGTATTTCTTAGAGGTAAAAAAAAGAAACCCATCAGATTATCCCTTCGTAAGGTGTGGGCTGTACTTGTGAGTACAGTTCTTTTTATTACTTTAAGGATTCGGCTACCCGAAATCCCTTCAATGAATCTAATGGATCCTTTCCAGTTAATCCCAGGGCTTCAATTTCAGCTGCAATCGTTGATGTCCTCATGTGCCACATTATCGTGATTTCGATTACAAGGTCTTTGCATTTTGATAGCTTTTTGAAGATCGTCAAAAATACATTACAGTCTGCAGAGACTGCCATGTCAATAATAATAATAATAATAATAATAATAATAATAATAATAATAATAATAATTAGATGTCGATTGTCTGTATGTGCCCAGATCCGAAGTAGGCAGAGGATTAGTTCAACTAGAACTGTCCTACAAAACTACAACAATTGGCCTCCAAAGATATCTGGAAACTACAGAAGACTGGATGATGGTATGCGTCAAGGAACATGAAAGAAGTAAGCGTCTTTACTCCGTAATGAAAGAAGCCATCAAATTCAAAATGAAGTTTCAAATGGGCGTAGAGATGCAACTACAGCACAATACACCGTCTGAAACTGCAAAATACTTAAAAAAGACAGAAAAGACGAATGCAACTGACCAGATACAGAAGCGATGGCAACATAAACCACTTCATGGCCAATACTCTGCCCGTACCAAACAAGCTGACGTAGACAAAACCCGTACCCATCAGTGGCTACGTAGTGGCGGGTTGAATGCGGAAACTGAAGGTTTTATCCTTGCTGCACAGGACCAATGCTTGCTAACTAGGAATTATCAAGCACATATACTAAAATATTGTGTCAGCCCAAAATGCAGATTTTGTGATAAATATCCAGAAACCATTGATCACCTTGTATCAAGTTGCACGGTGTTGGCACCCACTGAATATAAAAACACAGAGTGGGGCAATATCTGCAATGGAAAATCTGCAACTTCTACAGGAATTGAAAAGAAACTGGTATGAACACCACCCAACCGGTTACGGAGATGCACCTGTTACAATTCTATGGGACACACACAATATACACTGACAGAACAATCAAAGCAACCGATCAGATATTATTATTAAAAACCACAAACAAAAACGGTGCCTCAGAACAATTTTTTGTAACTCTTTGAGGCATGGACCTCCAGGAATCCCTTCAATTAGTCTACTGCAATCTTTTCTAACCAGTCCTAGGGCTCCAAATACAACAGGGATTGTTGATGCTCCCATATGCCACATTTTCAAGATTTCTATTTCAAGGTCCTTGTATTTTGACAGCTTTTTGAATATCTTCAAAGATACATTGCAGTCAGCAGGGACTGCCATATCAATAAGAAGGCACTTTTTTTTGTTTGTGGTCTTTAATAACAATATCTGGCCGGTTGGCCTTGATTGTTCTGTCAGTGTGTATTGTGTAGTCCCATAGAAGTGTAACAGGTCCTATGTCCGTAACCGGGTCTGGGTGGTGTTCATACCAGTTTCTTTCAGTTTTCTTCCCGTAGAAGTTGCAGCTTTTCCAGTGCAGATATTGGCCCACTATTATTATTATTATTATTATTATTATTATTATTATTAATAATAGTAGTAACTTTTTTTTCGTCTTCACTTTCAGACATCTTTGTTTTTCCATCAACTTCTCCATATTTTCTTTTGTTTTCTCATCATTAACTTTCTTTCATGTTTATTACATCGTCTTCTTTCTTCTTTTATTTATTATTTCCACGTGCTTTTTTTCCTCTTTTTCTTTCCCTTCCTTATTGTCATCTCTTTCTTTTTTTTAGTTTCCTCCTTCTTCTTTTTCTCTCATCTTCCTTTCTTAATTCTTTCTTTTTAGTTTTCTTTCTCATCTCGTTCTATATTATTGAATTCAGCCATTCACTCATTGCTTCTTTTTCTTTTTGATTAGCAATGCAGCATTATCAACGTCGCCATTGCGAAACAAACGCTCCCCATTGTCAATAATTGAGGCTGTGCAAATTAAGACCAAATCACCTTGTTGTTTCGTTAGTATCATTTCAATGTCTCTTTTCAATTCTTTATTTTTCATTCTTCCGCTTGTTTCATACGAATTTCTTTGGTTGGTGGTGCAAGTTTTTATTTCTCTTTAATTTCCCTTCTTTTCATATAAGTTTTTCTTTCCTTTATTTTTCGAATTTTTTTATGGAGGTGGGGGGGGGGATAAAAATAAAATATTTTGAATCCGGAGAAAATGTTAAGTCTTTTCTCATTATTTGTGGTTTTATTTAATCAAACCTGTAGCATTTGCATGACAGTTTACTCATCCACCTACACTTCAAATTCACGGTAGTTTATCTCTAAATTGTCCAACAAGCTTTGTTTGTTATTACTACTAGCTGAAGTAGCTGTCGACGTTGGGGTATAGATCCACAACTTATGAAGGGCGGCTGAAACGTTCGTAGGCTGACCAGGAAAGTCCATAGGCTGACGAGGAAAATTTCGTAGGCTGATGAGGAAAAGTCCGTAGGCTGACGAGGAAAAGTCCGTAGGCTGACGAGGAAAAGTTCATAGGCTGACGAGGAAAGACTGATGTTAGAGTTGTGATATCTTGTATGCGTTAATTTCAAATCTTCTTCTTAACAACTGCATTTTTTCTTTCCAGATACAAAGATGAGCTGAAAAGTTCATAGGCTGACTATGAAAGAGTAACGCTAGAATTGTGAAATCTTGCATAGTTTGTCTATATTTCTGAGATGAGGTATTATGTACAGTATTTACATTAGTCGGACTATTGTCCTCATCTTTGTCGCCATATTTGTCACAAAAGTTTCGGCCGTTGTACGCTCCGGCCTTCTTTCAGGTGGTTGGAATTTCGAACTGAACCCTTTATTTCGATCGCTGGGGTAGACTGTTCTAATTCCACGTGCCATGTTTGATGGATGTCAGTTATCAGTTATCTCCTGCTAATTTTCCCTCTGAAAGTTCTCCACTGCCTTAACCAGGAATTGAACTCACCTTCTTTGGGTCTGTCACTGGATCTAACCAACGCCTTTATCCACTGTGCCATGTGTCCTTGAGGACATCTGGGTATGAACTTCTGAGTATTATAAACCCAATGTTTTCATCATTTTTTACCAGTGCTCATATTGCAATTTTTTGCTGTTATCATTGTCTGTCTTTACCAGAGTTCATATTGCAAAAATGTTATCATTGCTTTCTCTGGCACTCCTTAATACTGGTTCCCCATATTGTATTTATTTCTTATGCTTGGTCGGCTCAGGAGATTTTTTGGCCTAGCATATGTGCTGATTCCTTAAATTTACGAATTTTCCAATGGTGTTCCCTGTCTATGATCTCAACATGATCCCACAGGGGGCGGTGATCTCCCCTTCTCTCTCCATATGTGGTCAATCACGCCTGATTTTTCTACTTCCCCTCGCGTTACAGCTTTCTGGTGTTCTTGAAGCCTTACCTTTGAGGGGCGGCCTGAAAACTGATAACTGACATCCATCAAACATGGCACGTGAATTAGAACAGTCTGCCCCAGCGATCGAAATAAAGGGTTCAGTTCGAAATTCCAACCACCTGAAGAAGGCCGGAGCGTACAACGGCCGAAACGTTGTGACAAATATGGCGACAAAGATGAGGACAATAGTCCGACTAATGTAAATACTGAAATCTTGCATGTATTAATTTCAACTATTCTTATTAATAACTGCATTTTTTCTTTACAGATACGAAGGTCGGCTGAAAAGTTCATAGTCTGACTATGAAAGAGTGATACTGGAGCTGTGAAATCTTGCATACATTCATCTCAAATCTTAATAATAGCTGCATTTTTTTCTTCCTAGTTAAGAGGATGGGATAAATAGTTCATAGGCTGAATATGAAGACATGATTCTAGTCCTATAAAATCTAGAATGCATTAAATTCGGCTCTTCTTACTAATAACTGCATTTCTCACCTTCCAGATAAACCGATATCTGACTGTGCAAAGAAGAATTTAAATCAGATTAGCATTGACTTCTCTTGAAATTGGACAAAATTTGGCATCGTGGTGTTACCAAACACCTGCACAAAAAGGTCTTAACTCCCGAGGACATGCATGCTGAGATGATTGCTACATTAAGAGGTAATGTCCCAGGTTTATCAGCAGTACAAAAGTGGGCAACTGAATTTAGTAGAGGAAGGGTAGTCTTAAAGATGATCCATGATCTGTAAGACCTGCAACTGTCGACACCGAAGAAAACTTGTTTGCGTTCACAAAACCTGATGGATTACAGGCGATTGACTATAAATCAAATAGCTAATGCTATTAGCATATGCATTGAGAGAGTTAAGAATATTCTGCATAATAAACTTGGCATGATGAAGGTTTCTGGTCGCTGGGTGTCACGTCTTCTGACACCTAATCAAAAGCGCACCAGGCTGATCGCATTATGGTATAATCTGATTTTATCTGAGGCAGATTCAGCTGGTTTCCTTGCACGTTTCCCAACCCAGGATGAGTGTTATGTTCATCACTTTGAAACAGGGACAAAGAAAAAATCCACAAAAAAAAGGGAAAAAAAACCTACTCGCCTGCAAGAAAGAAATCCAAGACGATTTCAACTGTAGGGAAGATAGCAACTTCCAGGAGAGAGAGTGGCACATTAAGGCTTCTCGTGCTGACACTTTTTGTTGGAATGAAGTGTTAGGTCTGTTGTTATGAATATATATATATATATATATATATATATATATATATATATATATATATATATGTTTGTATTTTTGTTTATTTTTTGTTTTTTGGTCACGTGGTTATGATTTTTGTTTATTGATTATAAGTATTCCGTTTTTTTATCCAAACTTTCCTGACGATCCACTTAGGTGAAACCTTGGAACGTTTGTCTGGCTCTCTAGGTTAAACAAGGTCTGCTCTCCTCATTGTATTGAGCACTTTATTTAGTTATTGTGCTTACGCGTATTGTTTTTTTTTTCTTTTGGGCTTTGGACTTGCATGCTAGACGATTTCTTTCGGCTAACGTACATGATCTTGGTTCTTTCTTTTTGTATACATTTTCCCCCCTTTGGTATGGGATTGATTATTTGCAAATCAAGACACCGAATATACGCTATACGCAATCGTTACGCGGCCTGACGATTGCGTCTAGCATGAAACAGACTCTCGCCTCACTGCTGACTTCAACGTTCACTCTTATATTGATATTTACATACGCTCTATCTCTGATATTGAGCACTTTATGCCATAAATATACCACACCTTAAAACTATATCTATCTATCTATCTATCTATCTATCTATCTATCTATATATATATATATATATATATATATATATATATATATGTAACAACCTTCATAGCAGCAGACCGAGCACTTCATGCCAGCAAAAAATGTCAGCCCTAGAAGTCTCAACGAGCCACTCATTCTCCTGGAAGTCACCACATTCCCTAAGAACCAAGAATATATATATATATATTGACAAGTGAAGACATAGATTGCGGAATAAAGGCTTATTTTTGAAAATTCAAAACTAAATCACCCCCCTCAACACGTGACCTATGATGACCAATCAGAATACAAGTATATGAAAATTCAAAACTAAATCACCCCCCTCAACACGTGACCTATGATGACCAATCAGAATACAAGTATATGAAAATTCAAAACTAAATCATCCCCCCCCTCAACACGTGACCTATGATGACCAATCAGAATACAAGTATATGAAAATTAAAAAAACCGACGGTATATTCTAAATACAGAGCATTAGCCGATTAAAGTTAATGATATATCAAACCAAAAATCAGTATGAAATAAGCAACCTTTAATTTACAATCAGATTAAACAGATCTCAAACAAAATGACGTCGGCTGAGATCTGTAGCGTTCATGTATACTTTTCACGTCAGCGTTGATTTTACAGGATATATTGGCCTTTAAATAAGAATAAAGATAATATATATATATATATATATATATATATATATATATATATATATATTGAACAATAAAAAATATCAAAATTAAAATCTTCAGACACACTGGGTTGTAGATTAATATTCTTTCGTTGTTTTTATTATTATTTCATTTAGATTCCTAGACTAATTTCACCCAACATGGCCATCATTGGGAGGAGAAATATGTCTGTTTGTTGGTAGCAGTAAACTACAGAAATATATATATATATATATATATATATATATATATATATATATATATATATATATATATATATATATATATATATATACTTCTCTTCCTCCGTTCCATTTTTGAATAACTTTATAATATTTCAAACCTAATGCTCTATTTAATTTGAAATTTGAAATTTCTGATTTTAATTTTATCGGAAATTAAAGGGTAATTATCCAAATTAGAATTTGCAGTGTTATTGGTCCTAACTGTCAATTTCCAACCTTCGAAAGGCAACTCCTCTATACGTTGCCTGATGAACAGATGGTTAGATGGAACCGTAAGTTCTATAGTAACAGTTGCTTCTATCGCACTTCTCCCCTGTGGAAATATCTTCCGGTTTATAGATTTTAAATACATTTTCATATTCAAAGATTTAAATGAAATCTCAATTTTCTGTCTTCGTCATTTTTGTTCTTTGTTGTTCTCGTTCCTTTATAATGTCTTTATTTTTCTTATATTCTTTCGTGCTCATTGGTCCCCTGCGTCTTAGTGACTATGTGGCCTTTCTTGAAATGTCTGTCTCCATTATCAAATATTGCTATTGCCATTATTGATGGAGTAAACGATCTTGAGGTTTGCGTTGTTGATTTTACGAAATCCTAACCAGTTTTGAGCTATACCCAACTTAAGCGTTATCAAAATATCGATACTGAGATAGATATATAGATATGAACACGTGAACATTGATATAGATAGATAGATAGATAGATAGATAGATAGATAGATAGATAGATAGATGAAAATGTGAAAATGTGAAAATACATATGTAAATAGAAAGAACAGATAGATATATAGAAAGAAAGAAGCTGATATAGATAGAATGGACCCGTGAACATAGATAGATAGATAGATAGATAGATAGATAGATAGATAGATAGACAAGCAGACAGATAGATAGATAGATAGATAGATAGATGAAGAGAACAATACGGACATATAAATGAAAAGACTTAGATAGATAGATAGATAGATAGATAGATAGATAGATAGATAGATATGAGCAGACTGAGATTGATATGTACAGGTTAATATTGGCAGCTCTGAATGAGATAGATAGATAGATAGATAGATAGATAGATAGATAGATAGATAGATAGATACATAGATAGATGTAGAAATGTGAAAATACATAGATAGAAAGAACATATAGATAGATGTATAGAAAGAAAGAAAGAAACAAGATGAGATAGATAGATAGATAGATAGATAGATAGATAGATAGATAGATAGATAGATAGATAGATAGAAAACACGTGAAAATAGATTGGAATATACAAATATATAATTTGCATTGTGTTTTGATGGGGATTTTTAAAAACAATAACCTCAATTACTCGAGGTCCTCTATATCAAAACCGATCAACACTCAACAAAATTTATTACGAATATAGCAGCAACATATTAAAGTGCATCTATCATATAATGCCATTTTAGATTTCTACCAGTTTCCAGTCAACTCCTTTGTATTGAAACGGTTGTTTTGCATACAATTCCATAATTTAAACAGGTAAATAAAAAATATTAAATATAGTGGATTTGCACCTGCTTTTTTTCATGACAATCACAATGCAATGCAGATTTCATCACAGTTACAATAAATTTATCTTTGTAATTTACACCAGATGATGATCTTGGAACCGGTCTTGAATTTTATATTAGCATTAAGATTAGACAATTGGAAAGAATAGATAGATAGATAGATAGATAGATAGATAGATAGATAGATAGATAGATAGATAGATATATAGATAGATATGTATGTATGTAGGTAGGTAGGGAGGTAGATGAAGAGAACAAGACGGACACAGATTTGAACAGACTTTATAGATAGATAGATAGATAGATAGATAGATAGATAGATAGATAGATAGATAGATAGATAGATGTGAACATGTGAAAATACATATATAAATGGAAAGAACAGATAGATATATAGAAAGAAAGAAGCTGAGATAGATAGACAGGAACACGTGAACATAGATAGATAGATAGATAGATAGATAGATAGATAGATAGATAGATAGATAGATAGATAGATAGAAAAAACATATAGATATATATATATAGAAAGAAACAACCAAACAAGATGAGATAGATAGATAGATAGATAAGCAGACAGACAGACAGATAGATAGATAGATAGATAGATAGATAGATAGATAGATAGATAGATATGAACAGACTGAGATAGATATGAACAGGTTAATATTGGCAGATCAGAATGAGATAGATAGATAGATAGATAGATAGATAGATAGATAGATAGTTGAGAAAAAACAAACTTAGATTTGAAAAGACTGAGATAGATAGATAGATAGATAGATAGATAGATAGATAGATAGATAGATAGTATTTTGCCATCGGCAGCAGACAAACTAAGAAAATACTGTAGTCATGCGAAGCAGGATGAAGCAGCGAGTAAGCTACTAAATGTTTATTTATGTCTGGAAGAGGGAACAGCCAGAAAGATGGATAAGGACGGATCAAAACGTTCTTAAATCAAGGAAACTCATTATGCTCAGGTTGTGTACATCGTAAAGAAATTTGGCATATAAAAAATGAAGAAAGGAGCAACAGCAGGAAAAGAAAGAAAGAAAGAATGAATATGTTATGGGGTTGTTTCACAGTGGAGGCTTGTATTTCTACTAAGTCGGTCATAAAATAGGTTCGACGTACAAAACGTTAGGAACTTGATATAATAGTTAATGACGCAGAGAAATCTAGTTGTGGTCGCTGATACTTTAGTATCTGACTAACGGTCGTCCGGCATCCATTGACTGACCGACCCACTGAACGACGGTATTTAGTCACCCCCACCCACGTGGGCATCATGTGGCACAAGGCCGGTTTAACGTGGGATCTCCAAGCCCGTGAGCTCGGTCAAAAATATGCCCATTGAACCCGCATAAACGGGCCCAAGGCCGCCCCCGTCGGAAGGCAGAGAGCTCAACCGATCAGCCGGTCAGCCCGACCGACCCACTGAGCGACGACATTCAGTCACCCCCCTCCCCTCACACGAGGACGTCATGTGGCACAAGGCCTTTTTAACGTGGGCTATCCGAGCCCGTGGGCTCGGCCAAAAATATGCCCATTGAACCCGTATATACGGGTTCAGGGCCGGTTTACCTCCCCGAAAGAGAATCCGCCCTTCGGCGTAGCCTCCTTCGGCGTAGCCTCCTTCGGGTTCCTCCCCGCCCGAAGGCAGAGAGTTCAACAGATCATCCAGTCGTCCGACTTCAGACTGAACTCAGACAGACTCACTGAGCGACTCCTCGTTACTCTTACTATTCCTACTTATTATAGGTGGGAGAGTCTATTAACTATAGAATAGGTGTGTTCCACTATAATAGAATGAAAGAAGAAGAAGAAGAAGAAGAAGAGGAAGAATGCAGAAAATCTTGAATGCGGGATTAGAAGAAAAAGAAAAGGTATAGAAACAAGAGATAATGAGACGAAATAAGAAAAGCCGAGAAGAAGATGAAGAAAAGAAGAAGTAGAAGAACAAGGAGGAGGTCGAAAGAAAAAGAAAAGAAAAGAAATCAATGAAAAATTTAAAGAAAAAGAAAAGTTATAGAGACAAGAAGAAGAAGAAGAAGAAGAAGAAGAAGAAGAAGAAGAAGAAGAAGAAGAAAAGAAAAAACATCAATGATCAATTAAAAGAAAAAGAGACTTTGTAGAAATACGAGATAAATAGAAGAAAAAAAAAAGAAAATTACGTCAGAGGCAACTTATTTATTCACTTCACCTCCTACAAGAGAATTTATACAAATATTGTTATTTCCCATATATTCTCTACGGATTTGTGTGTGGGCTTAATAATTTGAAACGATTTCCTAGCAGGGAACTAGGTCTCCGTTGACCCTTTAGCAAGAGTGACCGAGTAAATAGGAACCAAAAGAGATAGAATTTGCAAGAAAGATGTCAAGAGAGAGAAAGATGGCGGAATAGAAGAACAATAGCGACGTGAGGAATGTTTGATGCCACTCGACTTTGGCGTAAAAGCTTATCCCGCGTTGCAAAGACACACAGATGGTGACCAGAATAATGGACGATGCTGGAAGCCAAATAAAAGGAAAATATGGAACAAAGAGAACATAAGCCATCTTTGATTCACATCGGAAAGAGTAATACGAACGGAGACGCATAGAGTAAGAGAAAACAGTGACAGGTTGTATCGAATGACAGATTTATATATATATATATATATATATATATATATATATATATATATATATATATATATATATATATATATTTAAATAATAAGAAAGAACAGTAAGATTTATAATCTGGAGTTCTTAGCAATTATTTCTATTTTTAAAAAAGCAATGCTCTATACAAACAATATAGTATAATATAATTATTTTCTTTTTCTAAAAAGAAATAATTGTAATATATATATATATATATATATATATATATATATATATATATATATATATATATATATATATATATATATGGGTGTTTAAAGATTTAATTGGTGGTAGAAAATTTTATGACCCCCATAAGCTAAAAAGATAGATAAGAATGAAATAGATAGATAGGTACATAGACAGATGAAGACTGAAAACAATTACATAAATAGATAGATAAGATTGAAATAGATAGATAGATAGATAGATAGATAGATAGATAGATAGATAGATAGATAGATAGATAGATAGACGGGCAAACAAATAAGTAAGTCTGAAATAGATAAAGAAGTCTGAAGTGGATACATAGACTACCTGCACACATATCTCTTGCGTTTACACAGTTTTAATACACACACACACACACACACACACACATATATATATATATATATATATATATATACATATATTTGTATATACACTTATATAAATAAACATATCATAGATATTTACACCATACACACATGTATAAACACACGCTTTTATGCACACTCATATACACATATATATGCAAACATGTATACATACACGCATATATGCATATGTATACACAGATATATATCGACATTCAGATATATTATACTTGGAAATATATTCGCACATATACAGACGCACAATTATATACACACACACACACACACACACACACACATATATATATATATATATATATATATATATATATATACGCATACAAAAAAGAAAACGGATAAAGAGAGATAGACAAAGAGTGTGTGAGAAAGAGAGACAGAAATAGATTTAAGATGCTCAAGAACAGATTAAGATACACGCAAAACTGTATATATATATATATATATATATATATATATATATATATAGAAAAAAAAAATAGACAATGACTGAAATATATAGAGAAGATTGAAACAGATAGATAGATAGATAGATAGATAGATAGATAAATAATGTCTGTGAGAATGATAGAGAGATAGATTTAAGTTGCATAAGAAGAGATTAAGATAGATACACACGCAGACATACACACACATACACAAATATATATATATATATATATATATATATATACGCACAATAGTGTCCATGTTATAAACAATGCAAATATTAAAACATTTGAAATATGAAAAATGAAACCAGTAAAAACAAAATGGAGAAATGATTCTCAAAACCAAAAAGTAGAAATAAAAATCCAAAACTAAGCAAAGAACGTAACTTATAAACATCAATGAAAGATTAAACTGAAAGTGGGCAGGCAAGACATGAAAAATAAACAAATAACAGTGTAAAAGGAATTTTTATCTGCCAATATAAAGACGATGTGCTCGGGTAAAGCCGCTCGCCCGGATTTGTCCATTGACGTCTCCGTGCGAGAAGAGACACTGAACGGAAGGGTTAGCGTTATAGAATTCGCTTGGTCTAAAATGCACCAGAGATTCCACGTTTGCGATGTTCTCCCAGCCGAGAGATTACTGGGCGAATAATTATGCTATCTTTATCTTCGGAGTGATTCGGACAAGGGTCCTAACCTAGATTTGATTTTTCAAATGACGTCAATCATTGCAAGTCCAGCGACTCAGAGTCGCCGAACTAATGTAAGGGAAATATGTATATATGTAGGGACGTAAATGGCTGGTAGGTTGGAAGGAGGGATTATACGAAATGTCGTTTTATACATACGTAAGAAGGATTCAGGACAAAGTACATATGCATCCATTTTAAATAGTCATATGACAAAACAAGATTATATATATATATATATATATATATATATATATATACACACACACATACATATATATATATATATATATATATATATATATATATATATTATAAATTAACTGCCTTAAAATATGATTTTTTTCGCTACACAGTAATAACCATGTTTCAAAAATGGAAGCTAAATCTTCAAATTTAATTATATGATTAAATTAAAAACATTAGTGCCGTTTAATCTTCAAGCGAATATTGTACATTTAAAAATAAGTACAATAAGTACATTTTAAAAAAGTTATCTACTATTCGCTTGAAGATGAAACCGAACTAAACCTTTTAATTTAATTATATAATTATATTTGAAGATTCAGCTTTCATTTTTGAAACATGGTTATTACTGTGTAGCGAAAAACACATATTTTAGATCAGTTAATTTATAATATTTATGCTCTATAAATTTACATATAATATTTAAATAGCTTTGTGGAGTTTTTAAACATTTAAATTACAATCAAACGTTAAAATCTGTGTTTATCTAAATTGCGAAAGCTATACCACCCGTCTTCTTCCGTCAAAAACCCTACGTACCTCTCTTATCCCTTTACATCCCCACTATTTTTCCTTTTCCCCTTTTGTTCTCTTTTTTTTCCTTTTTCCCGTATCATTTCCGTTGAGTTGACCGATTAAATAGATCAATTTAATCTGATCCTGACCCCCTCCTACTCAATATGAAGCATTATAATAAAAATAAACGTAAAACTAAAGTTTAAAAACTCACCCTTCCTTCTCTAAACTCGACCACCCCCTACGTCACCTTATATAAGCTTATATACTGCCCTTCAAAAATGTAAATTTTAAATTCATTTTTCTTTTCAACTTTGAAATAAAGTCTGAAGATCCAGAGAAAAATAAAATACTCTGGTGAAATAAATTATAACTAATGGAGCCTTAAAGTGGTCTGTTTTTCTTTAAAATAAATTATTCGCTCTGACTTCATCTGATTTCATCCTCGTTGGGATTATCCATACGGATTACCAAGATTTGCGTTACATATATATATATATATATATATATATATATATATATATATATATATACATTATGAATTTATTATTTAAAAATATCGTTCTACACAGGAATTACCATGTTTCAAAAACAGATGCTAAAAACTTCAAATTCAATTATAAATTAAATTCAATTAAAGTTTTCTTTCCATGGCTTATTTCAACCAGGGTGGGGGGATTTTTTTCCAACATTCGATATCATCAAAAAGTCACAATTCTATTTCCTCGTCAAAACTGATCTTACAATTCATGAGCACACTTAAAATTGTTGACATATCTGTCTGGTTTTCTTGCTATATATCTCGATGTATTCGACAAAATACAAATAAGGTCTGCAAATGTTATCGGTCCTGACCTGGCACCTCGGCTACAGTTTATTTTCATATAACCGTGATTGTTGCTTCATTCTGCCTTTTCTATGAATAATTTCATGGTGTTTTTTCTAATGAACCTCTGTTTTTTACTTCGACTGCATGAATTTTAGCGTACTACGTTATTATGCCTCATCGTTTTATTCCATCATTTTTTCTCGCCCTCCTCAATTCTAAAAACTTTCTTACGTCTATGTCCAATACAATCTTCAAAGATTTAAATAAAATATCAATCGCTATCTTCTGTCTTTTCGGACACCTGTTCTTTCATTGTCCTTTCCCTTAAAAAAATGTCTTCTCTTTTTTTTTTAACTCTCAGTAACACCTTTTGTCGAAATGGCAACATCGCATTGATTCGATTGAAATGGTTAAAAACTTAGGAAAGAAATAAATAAGCAAAATTCTGCGATTTGAATTGGCAAATTGCATTTAAGTGATCATTTCAATCATCGTTAATATTATCCTAAAGACATAGGTAGCGAATTTATAACAGCCCCCACAAACTTGCTTATCGATTCATTTTTAAAGTCGTCTTTTATGAAATCCACAATACCAACTTGCACCCACACAACTAACATCTATTGCTTTCACTTTCCACTTTCTTCAATGCCATAGATGTTTCTTTTTTTTTGCTTTCTTTGACGATGTATTCATTTGCTAATGAAGCAAAAATCGTTTACTCAATTCTTATTTACAAGCCATTTGTTTGTATTCTTGCCAAATAAAGTCACATAATGAGGCTCTTTACGTTGCTACTTGCTGGAAAGCTATGAATTAGTGGGCAGATGAAAACAAAGGTCTCTTTCTTTGCGTTTTTATTAAGGAATTGCAAAATTTACATTTCAGGCTGGATTCGAGTGTAGGATTACTTTAATATTTGTGTTTATATACTTATATATTCATATGTATGTATACTTGTTGCTAAACTTGTGTTTTATATATATATATATATATATATATATATATATATATGGAAAAGTTTATAGTTGTACGAACAAGAAAAAAATGTATATTTTAAAAAAGAGAGAAAACGCAATCGTTTTTGGTTGTAATGTGGACTTGTTATATATTATATATTATTCCTCATATTTTTGCTACACGCGTTTCCGGTCTTGTGACCTTCTTCAGACAAAAAATGGAATACATTTTTAAAAGGAATAAATTTTCCTTATGTTTTTTTTTTAATGACTCATTGTTCATTTTCCGTATTTGTTAGTGAACTTTAATCTTCTTTCTGGACTGTTAGCAAAAGTGAATTTCTGCTTAATTGATGATAAAACCATTAGGATTGGCATGATAGGTGGTGATGATAGATATGTTGATGAGAGATGTCTCCCTATCCCTGTGTGCGTGCGTGTTTCTGTTAGCCCGCATATGTATATTCCCTTTCCATATATACATACTGTCTTATAAGGAATCAGCATACACAAATATTTATATGTAAGTACACATACACATATACATACGTACCCCACACACATATATATATATATTTGTTGCTTCCTAAAGAATCTATGTTGGACTCTTCCGCCTACTATATGATTAGTAGGAGAGAAAGCCTTTGGGAATAGTCGAATAGATCTTTTCCAGCTGTGCTGGTTAAACTCTCTGCCTCCGGACAAAGAGGATCCCTAGACGAGGCTACGTCGAAGGGCAGAGTCTATTCTCGGGAAACAGCTACCCGACCCCGTTTTATACGGGGTCTATGGGGAATTTTTGGCGGAGCCTACGGGCTCGGATTGCTCCATATTGAACTTGGCCTTGTGCCAAATCCTACCTCGTAGGGAGGCAGGCAAATATAACAGTTGAGTATATTGAACGCTGGGCCAACCGACACACTCTCATTAGTCGTGTAATACTCTTCTGTTGTACTTACTGTTTAATATATATCTGCAACACTTGTTTTGTTATTTCTTTAACCATTTACTTGGTCACAACAGTTTTTTTTCCTAATTCTTTCACACTGTCACCCATTGTGTCTTAGTGGCTTTAGTGGCTTGCATGGCGTGATAAAAATATATATTAATATATATTTGGGTAGCAACCTTTCTTTTGAACATTTTTACTTAAATATGGCGGTCAAGGATAATTGCTTATATTTTTCCGTTTGGTGGGAGTGAAGCAGTACAAGAAATGTCCATATAGTCGATGGTTCCAAGCTTTTTCGACTGCTTCGTCAGCCATTTTCAATGTGGGTTTTGTTTTAGTGTTGTTAGTAATTTTCGTGTTTTGACAGCGTGAGATGTATTATTTGTGTGGGTTTTGAATACTAGCTCGGAATAAACTCTTCTACTAGTATTTAAAAACGACACAAACAATATCTTCTACAGAAGAAAAATGGCTTGATATAACCGTAAGTTCTATGATGGCAGTTTCTTCTATCGCAATTTTCCCTCTCTTCTGGCTTTTTGCTTTTCTTTAAAAATTGAAATTCAGTGTCAAACATTATCTGTCTTCTTAACACTTATTTTTATTGTTCTCTCTCCTTAATAGTTTTTTTTTTACCATGATCGATAGCACTCAATAACGAGTTGTACAGACATCACTTGTTTTGAAAAGAAACGGTTGTACTGGTAATCAGCGCGTTAAAACGGAGGTCACTTGCACAGCGTGAATCAAATGTGACTGAAACATGAGTAACTTTATCATAATTGTTTATTTGTTTGTTTTTTTTCTTTAACCGTTTCACCCCAAGCAAGGCGGGAAGCCACTAGCGCGCCACTAGCACGTAAGGGGTTACAGAGAGTTGGAGCGAGGACAAAGAAGAGTGATAGAGGAAAGGATGAATTGAAGGATAGAGGATAGATCAAGGTATCTGGAGACGTCGATTGACATTACATTTGAATAGTTGCAGATTATAACTATTAGGGAAAGAGGAAGAGGGGAGGGATATCCACAGGCGAGAAGTGCGAGACATGAAGCTATTGAAGTAGAAGCGTCGGCTACGTTTAACAGTTTCGACAGTGAAAGGGTGAGAGCGAGATGCCAGCCTAGTAGAACGCTTAAATCCACGAAGTCTGGGAACCAGCGAAAGCAGCTCATCGGAGCAGTTACCTTGAAAGTGTTTTTTAAAAAAAGACAGAGGGAGGCGACAGCATCTCTGTGAGACAGTGACTGCAGACAAGATGCCAGATCAGGGCCAGTTACATTGCATATCCGTCTCTGAATTTTATCAAGGACCTTGAGACAAACAGTAGGGACTCCAGACCATATATGGCAGCAATACTCCATGCAAGGGCGAATGGGTGATTTGTAGATTTGAAGGATCGACTCCGGCGAGAAAAATTTCCTAGAGCGGCACAGGGAGCCACACTAAAATAGTTTCGTTGCTTAGTCACAACAGTTTAGTATAAATCCTACCGAACACCCCGTTATAATCTTCATTATCCCAGGGTCTGGAAGTTGCATATATAATTATCATGTGTTTTAACGATCGCAAGTTACGTGGATTAAGGCTTTAATATATTATAAATTTTAATTTTTATTATTATTATCATTATTATTATTATTATTATTAATATTATTGTTATTATTTTTATTTCCGCTAATCTAAAAATAATTATCGTAAAAAAATACCTTTGACATTGGTCAATACAAGCTAATGCACAATACCTATATATGTCTGAACCCTCTATCATTAACTGACTTGACACTACAAAAGAGACAAATACCTGCAATGGTAAAATACTAATTGGGGGCATAACATACAGTACGAATATAATAATACAAAACTGAAATGAATACTGATTGGATGTATATGCTTCAGATTTAAATTTCATGTGTTATGTTCTGCTCTACCATCGACTTGCTTTTTATATACAGTGACATTTTTTTTAATATAGTTCAGCTAATTTTACAATGTTGTTTTTTTTTTAATATACTGATAGCCTTTTTAAAACATTACATGCTTCGATAGATTGAAGTATTTCTCCTGAATGCACCCTGCTGAAATGTGGGATAGGATTATGCCCGTTCTTCTATTAAGCCATCAGATACGGTTGTTATGGGAACAATAATATGGGCTTCACCCAGGGGGGAGGGAAGCAAAATGTCGCTGTTTGTTGGCTCGTGGTAGTAAAATGAATGAACCTAAAAAGAAAAAGAAGAAAAGAAGAAAATAAAATGAAAGTTTTTTTCTTTCTTTTGAATAATAAAAAAAAAAACTCACCCCGTCCCACACATAAACGGAGTTTTAATTTCCGCTGACATAGAAGCTAGACGCAAACTTGAATAGTTCTATTGGATCCTTCTTGTTTCATGCTGTCTCTTGCAGCTTATTAAGGAAACGAAAAAAAGTCTTGTGCTTTTGATATTTATTTTGTTTATTTATTTATTTTGTTTATTTACCCTAAAATGTTCTGTGTGGGGCTTTCCTGATCGTGTGGGCGTGTTCAATGAATGGTACTTGGAAAAGTTAAACAAAGTTGGGAGGGGCTAGTTAGTAAAAAAAAAAAAAAATTAAATAGAAATTCTCCGTTGAAGTGACTTTTTGTCAATTCACCCGCGGAAATGTAGAGTATGCCCCCTTCAATACCAAGCGTCTACCCCTGCATTGGCTTAATCAAAACTTTGCTCTACGTAACCCTCACCTTCCTTATTTGCCTAATTCCTTCACGCGCCGTGTGACTTCAGGACGGGGTCGGTCATGACTCTTCACAGCTTCCTGTTCCTTTCCAATGTCGTAAAAAACAATCAGAAATTGTAATATTGAAATCCGGAACAGAATTTCCTAAGAATCAAAGAAAAATCTTCTGGATAGTATTTAATTTCCAATATTGTAATGAATTCTAGACTTAAAGAAAGTACTTGAGGTAACAAAGATATTGATCAACAGAAGGACCCTTACAATATTATGAACGCAATGGTCATCGCTCTTCACAGCTTCTTGTCTATTTTTTGCTATAAGAAATATTTGACACTTTACCACCAATCATTGTTTAATACTTTGCCATCAACTTTTGTTCGTGTTGAATTTATAAACTTCACCCAGCAAGGCTCAATCACAAGTGAATCAATAAAATTTGTCGAATATTTTCCCTACCTAGGAAGCGAAATAACTTCTACAGAAAAAGGTATGAAAATTCGCAGTGCTAAATGTTGTGAGCAAGAAAATGGTTAAGAAATAACAAAACAAGAGTTTGCAGATAAATCGTGTATTGAGCAGTAAATACAACGGAAGGGTGTTACACGATTTGGGAATGTGTGTCGGTTGACCAACGTTCAATTCATGCTACTGTTAATATTTAATAGCCATTCACCACGAGGGTACATGTAGCACAATGCCGAGTTTAACGTGGGTCATCCGACCAAAAAATCCACGTAAAATCCTCGTAAACGAGTTCGGGTGTGTCTACCTCCCCGGACGAGTCACTGTCCTTCGGCACAGCTTCGTTCGTGTTCCTCCCTGCCTTGGGCAGAGAGTTCGGCAGGAGCTGCGAATAGTCACAGCCTCGGTAGAACAATCAATATCACTGTTAATATTTAATAGCACCCCCTCACGAGGGTACATGTGGCACAAGGCTGAGTTTAACGTGGGTCATCCGACCAAAAAATCCACGTAAAACCCTCATAAACTAGTTCGGATGTGTCTACCTCCCCGGGCGAGTCACTGCTCTTTGGCAGGGCTTCGTCCGTGTTCCTCTCTGCCTTGGGCAGAGTTCGATAGGAGCTGCGAATAGTCACAGCCTCGGTAGAACAGTCTATATCACTGTTAATATTTAACAGCCCCATCTCACGAGGGATGTATGTGGCACAAGGCCGAGTTTAAGTGGCTTCTCCGAGCCCATAGGATTGGCCAAAAATATTCCCTTAGAACCCCCATAAACAGGTTCAGGGCCTGTCTACCTCCCCAGATGAAACTATGCCCTTCGGCAAAGGCTCGTCCAGATTCCTCTCTGCTCATGACATAGAGTTCGACGGTAATGAACGGTTGGAGCATCTTTGGATGAACGGTTGGACCCCGTGGCTTACTTTCCTACTAATTGTAAAGTAAGTGGAAGAGTCCACAATAGACACATTAGAGGCAGGACATCACAACATTAAAGACTGCGCCGACTTGAATAAAATGAAAGTAACCGTGAACTCTGATCTACCAGACAATTTCAAACGGAGTATTTTCTCAGCACTGTAGAGTCCGTCTTAATATATGATGCCAGTCCTTGGACATGGACTAAAATCCTTGATTCTAAGCTTGATGGAACTTACTCAGTTGCTGAAAGCTATATCTAACATCTCTTGGAGAATCATCCAACTAAATCGCAGCAGTTATAACTGATATTTCTACAATCTTGAACACAAAATGCGCTTTGCACGAAACTGCTGCCGAGCAAAACAAGAACTTGACGTCCCCATTATGTAGATTACACGTTGTGTTGCCTCTTTAGCTTATGACGATGTATTCTTTTTTTTAAACAGAAAGATTAACTTATAATTTTCAAAACACTGAACCCTAAATAAATACTATTAAAATAAATAAATATATTTTTTATTGTCCTGTGTAATTGTGCTTATATTACTGACATTTTAAAAAATATTTCATAATCTTGTAATTATTTCAGTATTAAATTAAATCCTAAGTAATCATCGAAGGTGAAAGAAAGGTCTTTCTAAAGGAATTTTAATTATGCAACCGTTAATTGTCATCTGCTAATTGTATTTTTCTTGCCATCTTTAATAAAAATAGTGCACGTAAGTAATTGTCCGTTTAACAAGTGCGCTTAGATAAATAGAAAATCCTATATTCAGTTTGAAAGCGTGGGAAATTCATTTAGGGATAATAAATTGGAATAATATTCCCTATTTTTCTTTTTAAAACAGCTGCAACTGTTCAGTAAAAGAAAAGCTGTTCGTTCCCACGTGGTTATTACAGCTTGGCACTAAACTGTAGCAATAAAACCTGTCCCTTTAATTTTACTTGTTTACCTTGAAGATATTAGTTTGTTGGGAAAATAACATCCCGTTTAAAAATAAGCTTGTATTGCTAAATTAATATATTTAAACAATATTTAAATCAATCGACATGGGAACCCTGAAAATCTATACACCAAGTTCCAAGTAAAAAAAAACGACAAGTCAAAACATTAACAAAAGTTCGAATTATTAACAAATGAAGACGTATCAAACTAAAGAAAAAATAGCATAAACATGTAATTCTGAAAGTGAAAGTGAAAGTGAAAGAAAAATTGAAAGTATTAAATCGTTCAGAAAATAATGTCAGCTTTTAGAATTAAATTTATGCCTGAAGTAATGTGTTTACATGGTGTTTAAAACAGTGAAAATAGGAACCCTGAACATGTATACATTTCAGCTTATAAGTCTATTTACACTTTTCCGATAAAACTCTAAATGTTTGGACTCCAAAAAAACTTTGAATGAAGTTTCTGCATCATCTTTACAAGGAATGTCCTTTCTTTTTCTAAAATTATCAAGAATAATTGAAAAACTGGTAGCCAGTGTGGGAGGAAGTCTTGTATGGATCAGTGAGATCCTGTAGTATCATCCTACGGAGATCTTGCCGAACATTGTCATTGAGGTAGAATTGAACTCATCGATTAAGCAGTGCCGGTCGTATTTTTCTTAATTTAATATGCATTTCATCCAGTTGCTTGCAGTAAACATCGATAATGATTTTCTAGTAATCTGTAAAAGGTAATGCCAATAGCTAGCCACCAGACAATCACCATAATCTTCTTTTGGCGCCATTTCGATTTTGAAAAGTATTCTGCCTTTCGTTGTGATGAAGCCTTTGTGTCGATCATTTACGATTGTCATTAAGGATCGATTGCTCATCAAAAATTATTCGATCAAGAACTGGATCATTCTAATTTCACAGATGCGGCATCGAACACACTTCAAAACATAGAACACGTTTCCCTGAGTTCATGTGGGATCCATTTATCGGTTTTCTTCCCCTTGTCAACATTTTTAGATGTTCCGATATTGTTTAAAGGCTGGCACCCATTACCCGAGACATTTCTATGAGAATTTGACGTCGGTTTTGTTGGACTAGTCTTTTCAAATATTTATTTTGAATTGCAGATGAACGTCCACATTGATCTTCAAGACACATATCCCCGCTACGGAACTCCAGAAAGCAACGCCGGCCAAAAGTGGATACTTCACACGATATTCTTTTAATGTTGACTGCAGATTGAGAAGAATTATGACCAAGCTTCTAGTCACGCAAAAATATTTCTTGTATTTTAATATTCAAGATGGGGAACTGCATAATGTTTTAAGTTAAATACTGAAAGGGATTGATATAAAACGGAATATAAGACTTTAAGAATGAGTTATATATATATTTTTTGCAACTGTTATAATAATATATTTGAACACAATTAAAAGTTCATTCTAAAATCTGTCATTATCTTCCGAACAAGCTATTATTATTTCCAGGGGATACACAGGGTGCGTCAACTATTTGAGAGCACAATCATGAAGAAGGACATTTTCATCATAAGGAATCATACTTATTATAAAACCCAGGTTGTGTGTGTGTGTGTGTGTGTGTGTGTTCGTTTATATATTGGATCGGAATTCCTACATTTTTCAACCGATTTCAACAGAACATCACTTTTTTTTTAGCAGGTAGTGTTTCTTATTGTCTTGCACACTTTTTTCTTTATTTTTACATTCAGAATGCTTTAAAAATTTCATTTACAAGACAATTGTTTATAATAAAATTCTATTCAATCGGTAGACTCATAACGATTGAAAACAATGTTTTTGTTTGAGTTTGGGTTTAACCAATTCGTAAAAAAAAAAAAAAAAACTAATTAAGACATGCATGTCCGTCAACCTTAAACAATAATCGCTGTCAATTTTATTTTTCAGTCTTTATGATGGTCGATACTTGGTCTATCTCTTACTGTTATATCCCCGGGCAACGCCGGGCTCTCCTGCTAGTAATATATTTTTGTGCAACTATTACAATAATACATGAGAACACGATTAAAAGGTTTATTCTAAAACCGGACATTATTTTCCAAACAACCTGAGACTATTTCCCAATGTCTACAGAGTGTGCGTCATCTATTTGAGAACATAATTTTGAAGAAGGACACTTTCATCATTAGGAATAAGTAATATGATTTTGAGCAAATATTACAATAATGTATGAGAACACAATTAAAATGTTCATTCTAAAATCGGGTATTATCTTCCGAACAAGCTGTTGCTATTTTCCAGGGGATACACACGGTGCGTCACCTATTTGAGAACACAATTTTGAAGGAGATTATTATAAAATTAACAAAGCAAGCAATTTAATCATTAGGACCGAGTCATATATTTTTGTGCAACTATTCTAATCATAAACTAAAAACTTAATCGTTAATACAGCGTCCTTTAGACGGTAAATCTCTCTTGCCTTATCCACTCCATCTCCTCAGAAGAATCGGCCACACCCTCACTACGCGAAATGTTCCTACTGTGGTTTCTGTAGAAGGTATGTTATACCGGTTATGAATTCAGAATTCATAACTATCCAAAGCTATAGAGCCTTGTCTGCCTAGATATTTACCCCATAGATGGGGTAAGAATAGATATAACATTTCCATTACTATTTGTTGAAAGCAACCAATTCGACAGGAATATGAATTAGGCCCGCTGATGCGAATTTACGGGTCTATAATCCCCTCACAGACATCTAGTGAAAAGGTTAAAAGCTTTAATATATATTTTTAAAGCAAAGCCTCATCAGGAAATGAGATCGTGGCTCTCCACTTTTGAGTTGTCATGATTAATAGGAAAGATGGTGGAGTGGTTACCCTTTCGATTTGGAATTCTTTTTATTGGCAAGTCTAGAGAAACCGGTCTACACTACTATTTCTCTGAAGAAATCATTTTTAAGCTTATTTTCGCGAAAATACACGCAACAGACTCTGCCGAGATTGAACCCTGCACACGGATTATATTTGTCGTTCCGATATCCACTATCATACTCGTACATTTCAAACGGCTCTTAATTTCAACATCTTTATTTCTTGTGTATGTGTGTATATATATATATATATATATATATATATATATATATATATATATATATATATATATATATATATATATATATGACTGCTCTCATATAAACATGAAATAGCGGTAAAGTCCTACCTCCAGTTCCACACAGCTTTTCAATACTTACAAACTCTTTCACTATCATACACTTGAACATTCTAAATATTCCTAGATTTATATATAATTTATTGCGTTTATACACGTGATGTGCGTCTGACCAATGAGAACAGCCAAAAATCATAACATTTCCGTATTCTGTCCTTTTGCTTTTTTCAATTCTATTCTCGATCTCTGACGAAGTCTTAATAAAGTTGAAACGTGTTAGATTGAGATTTGTTTCTTAATTTGTTTTTATTTCATTTCATCATCTTGTCAGATTTCTATCTATATATGATCTATATTTGATGTTCAATTCATATATATATATATATATATATATATATATATATATATATATATATAAACTGGAAAATTGTATGATAAAGTGTAAAAAGTTTACTTGTGATGCGTTTTTCGCCCTTCAAGTTGTAGAGAACGAAACGCGTCACTAGTAAACATTTTCCACTTTGTCATAGAATTTATCCAATATTATTATTGTTATTGATATATAAAAATATATATCGTCATCTCATATATATATATATATATATATATATATATATATATATATATATATATATATAAAGTGAACATTGAAGTCAACACTCAGAGGCGACAGGTTGTTTTATGCTAGACGCAATCGTCAGGCTCTATCTCTGATATTGAGCATTTTATCCCATAATTATGGCACACCTTAAAACTATATTCCTTCATGTATATATATATATATATATATATATATATATATATATATATATATATATATGTGTGTGTGTGTGTGTGTGTGTCAGGTGGCCTGACGATTGCATATAGCATGAAACAGACTGTCGCCTCTATGTTGACTTCTATGTTCACTTTTATTTTACACACGCTCTATCTCTGATATTGAGCACTTTATTCCATAAATATAGCACACCTTAAGACTATATTTCTTTATATATACATATATATATATATATTTATATATATATATATATTCCTTCATGTATATATATATATATATATATATATATATATATATATATTCCTTCATGTATGCATATATATATATATATATTTCTATCACACACACACATACACACATATGAAGAAAATATACAGAAAAACAAACAGCGTTCCGTCAAAATATGATCACGTCGTCATCACGTGGGCGATGTTGTGAAAACGTATTCGAAGATTTCACAACATCGCCCACGTGACGATGACGTGATCATATTTAAACGTAACGCCTAGCTTATATAAAAAATTTCAGTTATCTGTTTGGATTTGCTGTGCTCTTATGCCCATCTTCTTTTTCAGGTTGAATTTTATATGTTCTAATGTTAATTATGTTTACTGAAAATGTCCTGAAGATGGTCTAAAATAGACCGAAACGTCCGACGTTGATTTTTATATTAACATTAATACAGCATAATTGAATATTAAGATTTTTGTTTGTTTTTTTCTGTATATTTTCTTCATTCATATATATATATATATATATATATATATATATATATATATATATATATATATATATATATATATATATATATAATTAAAAAATCCAGAAATCATAATAAAGGAAATCTGTTCCCTGTCAGGAATCGAAACTGCGCTTCCCTTTTTAGGAGAAACCCCCACTTGCACATTTGCCCCTCCTCTCTCTCTCCCTCTCTCTCTTTGTATATGTGTGCTCGTGTGTGAGCTCGTGTGTATGTGTGCGTGTGGTTTTATCTTTATTTATAGAGAGTGTCAACAATTACCTACCTCGACAGTCAAGTTAATTGATATACACTGACAATGCCTATTACATTTCGATCTTAGCGCCGCGTCTACACAAAATAATTGATGTCACGCAGATCCGCCTCTGTCGAACAATTTAGTTAATTATTTGTATCATAAAATAATTGGTAGTTACGGAAACATCAATTACCTAACTAAATTAATATTTTAAAAAAAGCCTTGAACATTGATGACAATGATTAGATAATTCGTTGTGTGCTGCGAGAAATTTGAAATAGAGTAAGCCTGAACTAGAAAGTAATTATATGATTTAATAACTTGATTTTTTAGTTTTTTATTAAATCCCAAGTCGGAAGAGGGCATATTGTATGTTAATTAGTTTGTTGTATACTTTATTTCGTGGCTGTGCACGATTATTTAATATTTGTATTTTGTCGTCAGGAATATTTAGAAAATATATAGATTAGATTTTCATATCTGGGGTGCAGTTTCAAGCCAGACTTGTCAGAATTTCTATTTGCTACTTCTTAAAATCATTTCCCGTAAGGTTCCCTTTCTATGCCTTTTTCATAAATACGTTCATGGTAATTGTTCGGTATTGTGACAATGCTAGCTAGATGTAGCCGTAACATCCATACTAACTGTATCTATCTATCTATCTATCTATCTATCTATCTAGATATATATATATATATATATATATATATATATATATATATATATATATATATATATATATTATTAATTAATTGATTTAAAATATGTTTTTTTTTTTCGCTACACAGTTTTGGTGGTGAAAGCTGCGACGAGTGTGAACCAGAAGAGGGTCTTTAAAACCCAGTAATTTTAAAAGTTATTCCAAAATTCGCTTGAGGATGAAATGGAACTAATATCTTTAATTTAATTACAAAATTAAATTCGGAGCTTTCAGCTTCCATTTTTGAAACATGGTTAGAACTGTGTAGCGAAAATAAAACATATTTTAAATCAATTAATTTATAATATTAAAGCTCTGTAAATTTACATTGAGCACTATTTTGCAGATATTTTTATATATGATGCTCAAGATTAAAAATATTAAAATAATTTTAAAATTAGAGCGTTAATGATATTCTATGAAAAGATTACTTACCTTTTAAATATCAATTTTTATCCCGACATCGATGTTTCTTGATAAAATTTCCAGTTTTCAGGGGTTGTGGTTTCAAATGGTATTTTTATATTTTTTTTCCATTTTTTTTCCTGGTCTTTTTCAATACACTTTTTTACTCCGTTTTGTACCCGTCCATATGAATTTAATGTTCTTTTACATGCGCGCCGTCAGGAAATTTTGCTTTTTCGTACATCTTTCGTTAATTCAGCTGTAGAACATTCTTCCAGTTTAATTTTTTTCTTCGAAATTAAATTTATTTTTCATGGTTTATATAAAAGTTGTTAAGTTATGTTATATTATTAATTAAAATGAAATATTTGTTAAATTTTATTATTAAATTATACTATTATTATTTTTCATTAATAGTTTCATTAAATTATTATGTTATGAATAAAAGTATCATTATTAAAGTAACAAAGTAAATATTTGTTACTATGTCGACATCGACCCATTATTTCATTCTTCTTATTTAATAATTTAATTTGACTATTAAAAGTTAATATTTATCATTTTTCTTCTAAACACAATTTACAGTTCCTATTTGTAATATTATAGAGGGTATTTCTTTATAATTTCCCATTTAATTATATTAGGTATATTATTTTGTTTTTGGCTCCATATATACTTGAAAATGTTTTTGCTATCTTGCTAGCTATCTATCTATCTATCTATCTATCTATATATATATATATATATATATATATATATATATATATATATATATATATGTGTGTGTGTGTGTGTGAAAATATATAGAAAATAGGAAGGAACTGGTTAGGTAAATAATCCCAAGTTCCTTAGTATTTTAGTTATTATTTTTAAAAATAGTGCTCGATACAAAAGTAGAGCATAAATGTAATTATTTATTTAAAATATGATTCCAAATCGCGACATAAGAAGTCCATGTTTCAAAACAAGAGCTGAAAACTTCAATATAATTATTTAAATTATTTAAATTAAATTGAGTTAAAATAAGCTCTGTTCCATCTTCAAGCGAAATTTTTTTTGGAATAACGTGTTTCTGAAATTTACGTGTTTTAAAAATTGAAATCAAAATTTCCATGGTAACAGCTAGGGCGAATTGTTTAAGTTGGGTGTTAATAATAAGTATCAGTATAGAGTTACTTTCGTAGACGTCAAGTCAGTGAAAAGTGGGGGTGTCTAAATTTGAAACGGAAGATGTATTAACCCTCGTCTAGTTTGCATGTCTATGGAGATTTATTTATTTTTTTATTTTATTTTTTTATGAAAGGGATTTGTGCATATAAAAACAAAAAAAAAAAAAAAAAACTAAACAGTCGTAACGTTTGTTTTTTGACGACTTCATATATATATATATATATATATATATATATATATATATGTATGTATGAAGAAATATAGTTTTAAGGTGTGCTATATTTATGGGATAAAGTGCTCAATATCAAACATAGGGCGTATGTAACTATAAATATAAAAGTGAACATTGAAGATTCTCGATTGGATTTAAATCAGGAGAGTTTCCGAGCCAGTCGATAGTACTCTGACTTGCTCATTGGTAATTCTTTCATTGTGTTCGCACAGCGTTACAATTTTCGTACGTTTCCTTGGAGTAACGTCCATCACAGACAATCGACAGTTGAGACAATAGTGTCTTGGCGTGATGAAAATCTTAGGCAATCACGGATGACGCAATATTTTTCAAGGACAAGCAAATTTCATCATACACCCCGAAATTATATCCATGTTTCTAAAAACCACTGCAAATTACCTAATCTTAGGAAAAAAAATGATTACACTCTGTCACTCCAGTAGGTCTAAAACTGGTTGTATGGTGAAAAAAAAAACTAAAGCCGTTGTTTCAATTAATTTGCACAAGGGTGTATTTTGACAATAACAAGCACTTAACAGTAAGGACAATTCTTCTACAATAGAACCATATAGTGTTTTCGTAAAAACTTTGCTTTACAAATTCTTTGAATTCTCCGCAACAATTTTTTGAAAAACAAGTCTCCCCAAGCAGTCTCTAAGCAACCGAAAAGATCACGCTCACTCTTTCGTTATTCTTTTCCAACTTTCCTATTTAATTCATTCCAAATTAATTCAGTGGGAGAGAGACGAAGAGATGGAAGATGCCAAGTAATAATTTCCAAAATTTTGCGTCTTCTTTTTGACTAGGAGTAATTTTAATATAATTTAGAAGAGTATTTTGGTTCTTACACTTTTGATTTTTTCAGTTATACGTAAATCAGATGGTATGGCATGTCTCTGCAAAATCAGAAGATATATATATATATATATATATATATATATATATATATACAAGTATATAATTGGTATATACGGAACGAATTCCAATAACCAACAATTACTATTCTTAAAAGAGTGCTCAATTCAAAGTAGAGCAGATATAATTATTATTTATAAAAAAAAAATTATAACATAAATATGTTATAAAATCACAACAAAAATAGCCATTCTGTTTCAACACCGTCGGTGTCTTATCAAGTGATGATGTTGACCGTGTGGGGGGGGAATTCGCTTGTAGATGAAATGGAACTAATGCTTTTAATTTAATTGCAAAATTAAATTCAGGGTTTTTAGCTTCTATTTTTGAAACATGGTTGGAACTGTGTAGCGAAAAAAAACATATTTTAAATCAATTAATTTATAATATTAATGCTCTGTAAATTTACATTGAGCACTATTTTGTAAAAATAAAAATATCTATAAGAACACCGGATTTTATATCTTACTGTTCTTACTTTATATATATATATATATATATATATATATATATATATATATATATATATATATATATTTGTATATTTAGGCAGCAATCCTTCCTTTATGCATGTTTCATATTTTCATGTTTTCAGATTTACCCGACACTATTAGGAACATACTAGTAGAAAACACTAATATATTAACTGCATCCACTTGCAAAAAAAGACTAAAAATAATGGAAGCTCTAATAATAAAAAAGAAAAAGCCAACTCTTAACAATATCAACTATGAACAAAAGCCACAATGTGCTAACCGTATTCGGAAACTAAAACATCACTACCACACACTGAACATACATAGAACACACTCTACTAAGCTGATAATTGAACCATCCTTGATAATGGCTAAAGGTATAGCCGAAAGCGCTCAGGAAACACAGAACATTCGGACAGTTCTTACACACTTTTGTCCAGAAAAGAAAAGCTCTTGTCAGAACACAAGAAAAATTAAATAAAAAGCTCAACTGTAGTACCTTGTCTGTCGTTTTTTTTAATGAAACATGCATATATATATATATATATATATATATATATATATATATATATATATATATATTACCTTGTCTTTTATCAAATATACAGCATTCTAGGATTAATGGCGAAAACAAACTGTAAATTTTTTTCATACAAAATATCCTGAATTAAGCAAAATATATTGTAGAAAGACTAATCAAATTTTGAACTTTTTGTTACTAAGACGAACCTGGAGGCACATTTAAAAGCAATTGAAGTAGCTACAGAAATTTTATCTTTTACTCTAAAAATAATACAAAGATATCTCATTTTAAGGTGTATGAAATGAATGATCTAAAACATTTTACGTGTAATAGATTATCTCCAATAAGGCAGTAAATGGTAAACATTTTTCTAACAGATGAAGAGGAGACTTGAGACAACGGCTATAGTATTCTACAGATGAATGATGATAGTATCACAGGTTTTGATTCTACCTATAGATGTTGAGGATACTACGATAGAACATTTAGACAATAATGAAATACTAAGCTGTTACTTTTTTCTTTATGTGGCGTGTCCCTTCGTGTTCCGTTGGTGAGCATGTCTCTTTACAATTTCTTGTCCTTTGTAGCTCTTAATAAATTTTTACCTTTCCTAAATATTGTTTTGCCATCGATTTGCTCAGCTGTGCTAGTTAAACTATGCGTTGTTTTCTTTTAGAGCATATATTTTCAATTTGTCTTGTGAGTGTCAAATTTTCCAAGCCCTCCTTTATCATTATTTACCCCAGAAATTTCAACCATCTCTTCTTAATGTCAAGTATAAGTATTTGTGTTGTTAACAAGTTCTGACCACAGCTCAATTAGATCTCATTTAAATATTCATGGAGACCTACCGGACACAATTCGTAACATATTGACAATATAATAGTATCATCTACATGCAAAAAAAAGGCTAAAAATAATGGAAGCCATATTAATAAAAGCAAAAATCCAACACTTAATAATATTAACTATGTACATTGACACTATATCTTGACCGAGTTTTGATAATTGAAAACACTATATAAATACATACATGCAACAAACTATTTCTTATTTAACAGTTGAAATATTTAAATGGCTAAATGTATAGCCGAAAGCGCACGAATAAAAAGAACAATTGGACAGTTTTTATATAATTTATCATCTGAAAAGTAAAAAAAAAATTAGATCTCATGAGAAATTGTATGAAAAAATAAATAAAATCACCTTGTCTGTTGTATTCAATGAAATGCCCATATATATATATATATATATATATATATATATATATATATATATATGTATATATATATATAACATGCATGCATACATATATACATATATACATATATATATACATACATACATACATATATATATATATATATATATATATATATATATATATATTATGAAATGGAAAAATTTCGACGATTATTTTATGACATTTTATGTTTATACATTGTTTTTTATAGATACAAATGTTTATGTAAACAATCTGACAGAGCATTTACTTAAATATTGTTTCTATAAAAAGAATGTATAAACATATAAATGATTTAATATATATATATATATATATATATATATATATATATATACACAAATTTTATAAAATATAATAACCAGTTGATGTATATAAAATTAAATTAATTTTTCTTCCTGTGTCTGCTATCAACACCATGTCATCAGTATATCTAGCAGTTATAATCGAACTCTGTTTCTTGCCTCAAAGCAAGTCTCCTTAATAAGCAGATGCATATATATATATATATATATATATATATATATATATATATATATATGCATGTTTCATTAAATAATATAGACAAGCAAATTTTCAGCAAATTACTTTTATATCGTCTAATATTGAAAGACGGAAGAAAATCACCATATTGATAAATTTTTTAATCCTATCTAAGATTTCGGCTTACATAAGCCATCTTGACATCATTTGTCATAAGAATCACTGAGATGACAAGTAAATTACCATAAATGAAACAATACAAGAACATAGCAACAATGAAAATTTCCAAGCAACAACAAATTCCTGCATACAAACAGCTGGGAGCGAAAGTCGCACCGCCGCCCATGACATCCCACATGACCACGCGATATCTATCTATCTATCTATCTATCTATCTATGTATCTATATATATATATTGAAAATAGTATAAGGTAAATTCTTCCTACTTATAATTAATGTGTATTTGATTTTTAAAGAAAATGTTAATATTATTGGCTTTTGTCTTTATGTTCCGTCTTTCTATTGCTTATTTGATAATTTAATTCAATTATCTATAAATTGGTTGAGGAAGCCTTTGTTGTCCAGCGTCTGTTTAACGTTACTGAGTAATTTAAAGAATAGCGGGCAAGAGCAGGAAATCTTGCGATGTATATATATATATATATATATATATATATATATATATATATATATATATATATGTATGTAAGCAATATATGGATATAGATCCGACAGTATGAAGAAAATATACTGAAAAAACAAACAAAAATCTAATATGCGATTATGCTGTTTTAATGGTCTATGTTAATTATGTTTCATGAATATGTCCTGAAGATGGTCTATTAGACCGAAACGTCCGACGTTGACATTAAACATTAAAACAGCATAATCGCATATTAGGATTTTTGTTTGTTTTTTCACTATATTTTCTTCATAAATATATATATATATATATATATATATATATATATATATATAGTAATCCGTTGGTATAATCCAGTCGAGACCTATTAACACAACAAAAAATTGAAATATGTTTAAACTGACTCACAAAAGAGCTCTCCATGTTTATTTTCATTAAAGAAAGCAAATTTTCTTTACAATTGGAATTAATATACCTTTTGTAAAAGACAAGCTTCACCTACGAATTTTAATTTTATAATTCGCAGTATTTTCAAACTGCTCATGGTATCAGTTTGTAATTTGTATATATATATATATATATATATATATATATATATATATATATATATATATATACTGGGTGTAACAGCAGACTTATCCAAATCGTGTAACACCATATTTGTACATCCTACAAAATGTTTAATATCGACAAAAACAGAAAAACTAAACTAATTGAGTTTCGTTTTGCCATGTTTTCAGATAAGACGTTTAGCCATCTTGACATCAATTGTCATAAGAATCACTGAAAATTATTCATCTAGAAAGAGAACAATTTAAACTCGTTTTGTGTCAGCCCACTATGCCTTCGCAACTGAGCAATAGTGAGAGGAAAAAGATGATTCAGGCCTTTAGTAATGGTAACAACTTTCATACTGGATGTAACTAAGGCTTTTCTTCACTGTACCATGTGTCTTTGAGGACATCTCTGTATGAATTCAGGGGTATTATAAACCTAATACCATCAGCACCATTTTTTACCAGTGTTCATCATGCAATTTTTGCGGTTATCAATCTATGTTTTTACCAGAGCTCATATTGCAATTTTTGTTGTTATTATGGCTTTTCTATGGAACTTCTTATTACTGGTTCCCAAAGAGTGCGAGTTCAATACCCGGTGAAGGCAGTGGAGAACTTTCAGATGGGAATTAACAGGAGATAACTGACAACTGATATCCATTAAACATGGCACGTGTAACTAGAACTGTCTACCCCAGTGAGCGAAATAAAGGTTTCAGTTCGACATTCCAAACACCCGAAGAAGACTGAAGCGTACAACGGCCGAAACGTTGAAATAAATATGGCGACAAAGCTGAGTCCGAATAATGTAAATAGTGTACATAATAACTCATCTAAGAAATATAAGAAAACAAATATATTTTTGTTTATCTCGCTTCAAGTTAGATAAAAAGTATTGATAAAATATTGTGGTGTATTTTCCCCTGCCTGGGCATAAATGACTTTTAATTTTAATTACATTAACGTGATGTTCAACCCACTATAAACCTTTGGTACTTTACCAGGATTCTCTTTTTGTAGGGAAAATCTTCTGTAACATATGTTTGGACATTTTCTCCTTTCTGAGAGGTAAAATATACGTAGGAAACATGGGGGGTTGATTGTTCTTGAACAGTTGTTCATGGAGTCGTGTATGACTTCCGATACAGCGGGCTTTTACCAAACTAGACTAAGCTTACATGAAAGTGTTTATGATCGATCTAGTCCAGTTGAATGGACTCGTGTTTGATTCTTACTAAATGCTCCGTGCATTTGGCCTTTTACCAAACTAAGATAAACTTACTAAGCAACAAGAAAATGCTTACGATCGAGCTAGTATGGTTGAAGATTGCACAGAATCGTGTTTGATGCCCCATAATTTTGGCCCCGTGCCAAACTAATTTACGCTTAGCGAACAAAAGCAAACCCCACCCTGCTTCTGCTAACACCTGACCTTATTATTATTTTTGTCTCCAAACAGACGCAAGAAACGAAAATGTGAATGAAAGCAATTGGATGGTGATGAAATAAATACTTGACTAACAAAAAAGGAAAAAAAAAAAAAAAAATCGCGTAAGCATTCATTTTAAGTGATGGATAAAATGTTTTTAATAGGCGATGGAGTAATTAAACTGATCGCTGCTCAAGACGAAAGTAAATGCGGAAACGCGACATCCATTGAATTCTATGGAATGCAAGCAGCAATTTGATTAAAACGGGAATTCGCTCTGAAATGACTCCTGATGACGCCATGTTGTACAAGCATTGGGCGCGATTTCAGTTGCGTTTCGCATTCCCCCTCCTCCCTTCTTCCCCTTTGTTTCCTTCTTCTTCTTTTTTTCTGGTTGTGTCTCCATTCTTATTGATTAAGTCGAGCTCTTCTCTTTTATCTTTCTGACATCGTCTCGTTCTTTTCTATGTCCTCTCTACCTATTTCAGTTATATTTTATCTCCTTCGTTTCAATGTCGAGCTCAACGTCTATAGACCAACATCCTTCTCATAATATAGTTTTCCCAGTTAATGTTTATCCTTTTATATTCTTACTTTTCCCCCATCGATACTCCAGCCGAAGCTTCATTTTTTTGTTACGCAAGGCAATAAAGCCACTAAGATGCAAGAGGTGAATTTAATGTTAAAAATATGAGAAATATACTATTAAGGAGAGAGAACAAGAAAAGAACAGTAATTAAGAAGACAGAAGCTACCGGTTGACATTGCATTTAAATTTCTGAAGATCAAATTGACCCTGTAGGCTGAACCCAGTAGAGAGTTCCACAATCGAGAAGTGCGATAGAAAAAATCTGTTAGGATGACTGCATCTGCCTTCTTAGCTACAGACTAAGCAATTGGTTGATTATATTTTCCACTTCATGTCAGCTGAAAACCTTAAACCGACAAGTTAAAATGAGTCACTTTCCTGTGGGTTAGCATCTGTCATGTTGGTTTAAAGTAAAAAGGATACCCTCAGATTATTAAAAGAGTGCACTTTTTCTTTTTGGGGTGTTAAATTTAACAAGTCACACCTTGCCCCATTTAACAACAGATTGTAGTTCAATTTTAGATCCGCTTCCAATTTGAACTTATCATTATTGTACTTTTATACGACTGAATATTTTGCAAAGTAGTTTTAGTCTAGAAGTTTTGATCCCGAAGGTTTGCTTGATTGAGTCAACTACAATTTTATTTATAGGCGGTTGGCAAACCACAGCTATGTGTGTGTTGCTGTATATAGATATAGACAAACTTGATTTGGGGAGGATATTGCAAGAATACAAAATATTTACTGGGAACAAACAACCTACAAACGGGGGGAAAATAAAACTGGAAAGGGGCGTAAGACAAGGGTACATCTTCTCACCAGATTTGTCTAACATTTACAGCAAGTCGATCCTTCAAGTACAACCAGTATTAATTATTGGGTGGTATATTATTAACAGCTTAAGGTATGAAGGTGACACCGTATTGAGGGCAGACACAGAAGTAAGCTGCGGGAACTTCTAGACAAATTAGCAATGGGAAGCTTGAAAAACGAACAGACGATTAAATCTATGAGGAGAGAGTGTATAGTTGCTAACAAAAGGGATCGACAAAGATGAAATCTGCGAATTGGAGATGTTAGAAAGAAGCAAGTGCAAAATAGAAACAAATAATCTGAGATCTGATTTGTGACACTGGAATCTAAAGATGGAAAGATGCCTTCCCAAAGCTAAACAACGTATTAAATAACTGGAAATTTTCGTCAAAAAAAAAAAAAAAAAAAAAGAAAAAAAGGAAAGAAAGAAAAAGAAAGAAACGAAAGCAG
>CAHIKZ030000236.1:677500-695000 GCA_903632075.3 Acanthosepion pharaonis | reverse complement strand
ATTTTATGAGCACGTGTTGTTTGATGAATTCAGTGGTGCCAAGTGTCAGGACTTCACCCCAAATTGCTTTTCTAGGGGGAAAAGAACGACTGTACGTCTTTTCAAAATCCGTTGCAGCAAAACTCTCCTCTGAACGTGCAGACAGAAACTTGTAAATACATACAAAATAATAAAGATATCGTTTACTAGCAATACCTCTGAAAACCCACCTGTGTTCATACAGATAGAAGCATGTAAATACACGATAATATTAAAGAAATCCTTTATTAGCGACTAGCAGTAGAGCCCGGCGTTGCCCGGGGATGTAACAGTAAGAGATAGATCAAGTATCGACCATCATAAAGACTGAAAAATAAAATTGACAAAGATTATTGTTTAAGGTTGACGGACACGCATGTCTTAATTAGTTTTTTTTTTTTTTTTTTTTTACGAATTGGTCAAACCCAAACTCAAACAAAAACATTGTTTTCAATCGTTATGAGTCTACCGATTGAATAGAATTTTATTATAAACAATTGTCTTGTAAATTGAATTTTTAAAGCATTCTGAATGTAGAAATAAAGAAAAAAGTGTGCAAGACAATAAGAAACACTACCCCCCTGATATGAAGTTTTCTTGAAATCGGTTGAAAAATGTAGGAAATCCGATCTCATATATAAAGGAACACACACACACAACCTAGGTTTTATAATAAGTATAACTCGATATGAGTTGTCCCCCTTTCATTCTCGCGATGCCTCTTAATCGTGTTTTCAAATTGATTTCGTGCAAAAATAATTGTGTTTTTCCAATTTTTGGCGCTGTTAGAACCACCGCAAGGTAATTTTACGTAGTCCTGTGAAGTTTTGTTGAAATTGGTTGAAAAATGTAGGAAATCCGATCCAATATATAAACGTACAGACACACACACGCACACACAATCTGCGTTTTATAATAAGTAAGATACCTGTAAAAACCCACCTGTGTGCGTACAGAAATACCGTGTGATATCATCAAACTATTGCACTTTTGATCAGCTGTCAGAAAATGTGACAGCCACCGAGCAGAAACCTTTGTCATATCAAATTCCTTTTGCAGAATATTCTAAACAATCGGGAATATGCTAACAGTACTGACTATTGGGCTTATAGAATCACCTGTTACCCATCAACATGTGTTGAACACAATCAATGTTTTCCTCTTTGGCAGTCGCAGGACGTACAAAACATGGGTCATCTTCAAGACTGTTGTGAAGTAAATAGTACACACCCGGTGACTATATGAACTAGTCCATAACTATGAAGGACTCCAGGTCATAGTTAAGAGAAGAAGGCGTTTTAAATCGGAAAGGTCACTGCTAGGCTCGAAATTGACTTTGGACAGAGAGTAACCCAGACGAGGCCATGCTTACGGGTACAGTCACGTCTGGGGAGGTAGACAAACCGAACTCCGTGTATACAGGGCGAATTTCTGCCAGAGTCTACTCACTCAGAACCGTCCCATGTAAAAAAGCGACCTTGCGACAAATTCTGCCTGGTGGAGAGGTTTGGTAAATATAATCGTTTTGACACTGCCAGATTTGTCGAACTCTCTGCTTTCGGGGAGTGAGGAAAACAGACAAGGCTATGCTTACGGGCAGAGTCTCGTCTGAAGAGGTAGACAAGCCCTGTGTATGCGGGGGTCTATGGGGGAAGTTTTTCCCAAGCCTCCGCGCTCGGTTTTGCCCCACGGAAAAAAAAAAAAAAACATAGACTTGTACTACATCCTGCCTTGTGGGTAGGTTGGGTAAGCCGGTTGTAGTTAGACTTTACACCAATTAATAAAGACATCACCGAAAGTTTCCGAATCATTATAACAGTTCCGACGAGGGATTCGAAATTCGGGCGATTTATAGCCGTTGTGACGAGGATTGGGAACTCTTACGACTTATAACGGTAAAAAGAATTCAAGAACTCATGCAAGTTGTAACGGCAGTTACAGCTATTTTGGAAACTCTTAGTGAACAAGTACGGAAAAGCATACGTGTTGCTTCGGGAACAAGGATGCAGGTGACGGAAATTTAAACCACGTGCTTTTCAAAAAATAAAAAAATTCCTTCTTGTGTAGAAGAAAACAAATTTTTCTCTTGGGTGTAGAACAAAAAGATATTCTCAGAAATATTGAGCAAATTTTGCCTTCGAGACTTGAAATTTAACAAAAACAGCAAAAACAGCAATAACAACAAAATCAACATTTGCTAGAACTACAAAACCAGCAACAGGAGTTGTTGGATATAATTCTGAAGAAAACACATAATCTCTGATAACGGAACGCAATTCCCGCGTAAATAATTCGAAGACTTTCTCCATTGAGCATATTACGTTCCCGCCGTAGCACCCAAGGTTGAACGGACAAGCGGAATGGTTTGTGGGAACGTACAAAAGAGAGTTGAAGAAAGGAAGTCTTGAGGACATAAATGAGGAAGCACCTCAGAATTTTCTGGGAGTTTACCGTGTAACACCTAACACCAATACACCATCAGGCATGTTGCCGGCGGAATTAATGTTTCCTACAAAAGTAAATTCGGTGTTCGACACATTATTACTAAGTTGATAAATACGAACGGAATACAAAAACGATACCAAAAGTTTCTAAGTCGGCGATAAAGGGTCCTTTAAAATATATGAGAAAAGCAAGGAAACTTAGGAAGACGGCATAATAACAGTTAGAACCGGGAAGTTGATTTACATGGCAAAATGGAAGACTGAAAAAGGTTCATCGTTGAAAGACTTCAAACATTTGACGAACCAATAAAAATGCTATATAATGTTTTCGATGTGCCATCACTACAACAAGTCGTGAAAAACTACAAAAAAAATGTTCCAGAAAAAGAAAGCGTACTGAAGAACTAGAAGTAGATATGAGACGGAAACGCTAGAAAGTCAAGTACGACGGCTAACTCTCCATAAAAAAGGAGAGGAAATAGTAATACTAATAAAAAAATAAAATATTTATAAAAAAATATTAATCTCAATACCGGGGATGTTGTGGTGTAAATAGTACAGCCCCAGTAACTATATGAACTAGTCTATAACTATAAATAAAGATGTTCAGGTCAGAAGTAAGAAATAGAAGCTGTTGTTCAGACTAATTAATACAGGCGTCAGGGAAAATTTTCGAAGTATTACTTATACTATAATCGCTACGAAGCACGCATTATAATAAAGACCCACCAAAAATTTAGCTGTCCACTTTTGCACTCTTGAAAAAGCTGGAGAGCCAGGCCCTAATATAGCAATCATGCCTTCCAAAACCTAAGCAAAGTATTAAGAAACAGGAAAATTTCGCTAGAAACAAAGAGAAAAGTATTAAAATATTACGTAATATCAGTCCTCCTATATGCCAGTTAATGCTGCACAATTTTCTTACAGATAAAGAAGAAACTTCAAGCAGCTGATATGTGGCTCTACAGCAGGATGTTGAGGATACTATGGATCGAATATTTGAGCAACGTTGAATTTTTAGACACAATGAAAACAAAACCGTCTCTTCTTAACATCAGGAAGATACAGTTTGTAAAGCACATAATGAGGAAAGAGGGTTTAGTAAATTTGACACTCACAGGCCAGATTGAGAGCAAAATGGACAGAGGAAAACAATGCATAACCAATCTAGCGAATTTTAGTAAATGGATGACAGGATAATATTTAGAAGAGATAAACAGAAGAACAAATTTATTAAGAGCTAAAAATGATAGGAAAACGTAGAGAGCCATAGAAGAAGGACCTAAAAACTGGTAATGTTCTTAACTAGAGTTACGTATTAATGTCATGGATGGCTCCAAATTCATACAGAAATATCTAAACTGTCATTTGCATGGAAACGCATTCTCAAATCAATGGTTGAAAATGATTTTGAGCAAATGAAGGTTGAAAGTCTTAGCGAGGACCTTGAAGCGAATAGACACCTGCTACGTAATCGCAAACAACGAACAGAACCTAATTTGAGTAATTTTGGTAACAATAATAACTAAATTGAATATGGTAGTGTAGTGTTACTGAATCACAGAAAGTAGTATGCACTCAACTGCCATTGGGTAATAGCCGTAGTTATTTATAGTTTGTGTGAATTCCTGTGTAAATGAGTCACGTCATCTCCTTGTACCGAAGAGGCTTTATCTTTGTATTTTCCTTGGTACTTCTGGGAGCTTTTGCCTTCTCACTAACTTTCTCCATTTCCCTAGGTGATTGTCTAGATATGGGAGATTGTGATCTTTTCCATTTTTCATAGGAATATTCCTCCACCTGTCTTGTGTTTGAAATTGTTGATAATTTTATAATAGCCTCACAACGTGCGGCTTCAAAGAAGAGGTCCGTTATTTGGTTTTCTCCCCTAACTGATTTCAAATCCTTCATCATTTTTTGTTCTAGTTTTAGCTGCTAGAATCCCCAGCCACGCTTGTAAATACTCACAATTATCCAATGATAATTATTCGCCAGGTTCTTTAGATATCAGCGACGCCATTTTAGTGTAGTGTTACTGACTAACAGGAAGTCGTATGCACTCAAATGCCTCATGGGTAATAGCCTTAGCTATTTATAGTCTTTGTGACTTCCTATCACCGTTATTCGGACAATTGTCCTCATTTTTGTCGCCATATTTATTACAACGTTTCGGCATTTCAGTATCTGTCTATTTCTGAGATGAGGCATTATGTACACTATTTACATTAATCGGACTATTGTCCTCATCTTTGTTGCACTATTTAGTACAACGTTTCGGCCTTTCAGTATCTGTCTATTTCTGAGATGAGGTATTATGTACACTATTTACATTATTCGGACTATTGTCCTCATCTTTGTTGCCATATTTATTACAACGTTTCGGCCTTTCAGTATCTGTCTATTTCTGAGATGAGGTATTATGTACATTATTCGGACTATTGTCCTCATATTTGTCGCTATATTTATTACAACGTTTAACCAGGTATTGAAACTCGCTCTTTGTCCCCAAGGACACATGGTACAGTGGATAAAGGCGTTAGTTATATCCAGTGACAGGAACCAAAGAGTGTGAGTTTAATACTCGGTTAAGGCAGTGGAGAACTTTCACAGGGAAATTAACAGGAGATAACTGATAACTGACATCCATTAAATATGGCTTGTGGAATTAGAACAGTCCACCCCAGTGAGCTAAATAAAGGGTTCAGTTCGACATTCCAACCACCTAAAGAAGGCCGAAGCGTACAATGGCCGAAACGTTGTAATAAATGTGGCGACAAAGATGAGGACAATAGTCTGAATAATGTAAATATTACATTATTTACATTATTCGGACTATTGTCACTGGGGAGGTAATCAGTCCTTTCTCACCCATTTAAAGGTTAATAGAAAGACATTGTTTTAAATACCATGTCTATGTAGAGAAACCAGATCATACCTCTACAGATTTCTTTTATTTAATATGTGAATTTCCATGTCCACTTAGTAAAGATAGAATTAATTTTCGTTGAATTTCATTAAAAAAAATACTTATTCCCTTACCCTGGGTGCTGCACAAGGCTAGAAAGTTCCGTCTACCCTGCTCTTTGATCCATATCCTGGAGAAATAACGAAACAGACGTCCCGTGACTTCCTATATATGCGTTTCCTCCATGGTCACGTGACCCACTTAATTCAATAATAGGATCGCCTCATTGGCTGTCTATGTTCAAACTCAAGTGTCGGTAGCGACATTTTATTCCTATATAAGAAAGTGATGCTGGTAGGGTCAAACGTTGTATTGAAAATGAAGGGGAGAATTTTGAACATATTAAATAATTTGTTAATCATAACAAATCATGTAGTTCTGATGTGAAAATCCTTATAAAGTTTCTTAAACTAATCTAATTTCGTTCAGTGAAATTTAATAAATAAAAAAGTGTGCTCTGTTTGAACTTAAACTTTTTTTAATTTGAAGTTGGTCTGGCCGATAGATCAAAGAAATGTGAACGAAGGTCTCTTTTTATATCATTCATGGGAATTCGACGAATTATTTGCAGACTGAAACGCTTGCACAGACCAAATAACAATCTCATATTTTTTTATTCTTAACGAGCAGTTGTCAATGTCCGGGTTTAGAAAGAAGTCTTCTATTTCAGTTAGAGAGAACACACGTAAAGACTGCTGATTATTATTTCATACAAAATTTTATTTATCTTTAACTGTATGTTTTTCAGCCATTTTTTCGCCTTTATCTGTTAACATCCGTCCTCGTGGCATGGTCGAAGGATCGATTGTCTTTTAGGTTTTGTTTGCGAGTGTTCAAAATATATATTTTTCATTCTTAAGCTGCTCTTTGTCTCTACTTTGTAAATTTTTCCCCTTTTATTTGTTTTTTTTTTTTTTTCGGGGGTGGTATTCGTTGCTTGGTAGACTCGGATGAAAATATTAGGAGAGAAAAAAAGAATAAAACATACATAGAAGCAAAATGGCGACTGTTCATTTTTCATCCATATTTTGCCGGATGTATTTTTAAATACTTGGCGCCACTGTGATTTACAATCTACTTTGTTCACTTATTTATTTATTCTCGATTTGTCTTCGTTTTTTGTTTTTATGTCTCAATCTTTTGATTTCATCGCATTTGTATTTTTCTTTCTTTCATTTTTCGTCTTTTTTTTCCGCCATTTTTCTTTCTCTTGTATCGGCTGTGCTTGTTTTTCTCTTTAGGTCTTTGGGATTGATTTTTACATTTTTATTTCCTTTACATCTGTCTCCATCACTTTTTTTCTTTCTTTCTTTTTTTCTTAAGAGTTTGTTTTTTTATAGCCTTTGTTATATTTTTTATTTTTATTTTTCGAACTTTCCTTTTTCTTCTCGCACTTTTTTCTTCTTTTCTTTCACGCGCTTTTTTCTTCTTTTCTTTCTTTTTCGTTACTTCTTTGTCGCCTGTATTAGTTTTTTATTAACACGCTTTTTTTTCTTTTTATTCTATACTTTTTTGTTTCACTTTCTTTCTCGACCTTTTTTATTTCTTTCTGTTTTTTGTTTTTGCTTTACATGGCCTTTCTTGTTATTATCCGAATATTTCTTTCTTTCTTTCTTTCTTTCTTTCTTTCTTTCTTTCTTTCTTTCTTTCTTTCTTATTCTTAAAACTATCTTCCTTTTCTTCTACCTTTTCCTTCCTTCCTTCCTTCCTTCCTTCCTTCCTTCCTTCCTTCCTTTCTTCCTTCCTTCCTATTCTTACTCCTATCCTGATTTACTGTTTCTATCTTTACTCACTTTTCCCCGTGTTTGATTTCTTTCTTTCTTTCTTTCTTTCTTTCTTTCTTTCTTTCTTTCTTTCTTTCTTTCTATCTACTTCAATAATTTCTGTCTTTTTTTCCTACCTTTTGATGATTTCTTTCTTTATTAAGCAATTTCTTTATTTCTTTCATTCATTCTTTCTTTTTTTTCTTTTTGATTTTTCCATTATTTCATCCGTGTTTTCTTTTGACAATCTGGCAATATCATATCTTTTTTTTCTTTCTTTCTTTTTTTTTTCGGCTTATATCTGCTTTATTCTTTCTTTCTTTTCTCACATTTTTCTTTCTTAATTTTTAATTTCTTTCTTTCATAGTTTTTTTCTTACTTTGACGAGTTTTTCTTTGTTTGTTTCTATTTTTGTTTCTTTTTCTCATTCATATTTCCTTTTCGCTTACTCCGGCAATATCATATGTTCTTCTTTCTTTCTTTCTTTCTTTCTTTCTTTCTTTCTTTCTTTCTTTCTTTTCTCGCCTTTTCCTTTCCATAGTTTGTTTCTTTCAATCGCAATTTCTGATTTATTTGAAGTTTCTGTCTTTCTTTCGGTTCTACGCTCTCTAATAATTTCGTTCTTCCTTTCTTTCATTTTCTAAATTTTTTTCTTTCTTTGTTTCTTGTTTTTGTTTTTTCTTTCTTTGTCAAACCAACTTTTTATTCCTTACTCCGGCAATTCCATATCTGTTTCTTCCATTCATTTGTCTTTCCGTCTTTATTTCTTTCTCATTTTTTCTTATTTTTCTCTTCCCTTTTATTTAATCTTTTTACTTGTATTCTTCTTTCTTTCTTTCTTTCTTTCTTTCTTTCTTTCTTTCTTTCTTTCATGACTTTATTCTTCATTGATTTTATTCTCTCTTCCTATCATTTCGTCTCTTTCTTTTTTTCTTTTAAGGACCGTCGCTTATTTACCTCTAAAAAAAACAAAAAAACAAAACAATAAAACAAAAAAAAAAAAAAAAAAAGAAACTCTCTTTCTTTTTTTTATTTCCTTCCATCTCCCGCCAACCCCGGCGACATTCCTCTCCTATTTCTTTTCGCGCCATTTCTCATCTGTTTTTGCGCCTAGTTCTTTATTCGTGCTTTCTCATCCATTATTAACCAAAATTTCACATGATTAGTGGCCGGACTGGGACATAGCAGGCGCTGATATTGGCGATTAGGGTTCAAATCATGGTAATGTTTTGTCTCACACATATTAATAACATACGCTACTAATTAGCCGAGGTGATGACAGTTATTTTTATTTTTTCTGTTTTTTAATCTACAAACCTAGATACGGAATGTCTTTGTTCATTTAACTCTTTGGAGAAATTTAAACGACTTATACGTGCATATGCAAGTTCGGCTCAATTACTGTGATTTTTTAAGCGAAGCTTAGATGAGGCACAGGGCCGAAGATATGGAGCACTCAGTGAGAATCGAACTCACATTACATTTGTAATTGTTCCGGCGTGAGAAGCTTCCTGATCATTACTGTTGAAACTTGACTAATGCATGGAATAATAATACAACACAAAATGTACTTAGAACAAAATGTATTGAACAAGAAAGTGTACACAATATTTACATATTGTCTTTTGTATATTCTTGGGAAGACCGTTCCTGGAGAATGTGTTGACTTAGTCGCAGTCGGGCAGAGTCTCTGGATTGAATCTCTTGATTCCTCCCACTCTTCCCGGTACCAACCATATTTATATGGTCGGTACTCCACTATGCAAATTAGGTGGATCCTACCACAACAATTACACCACATTGAAGTGACCCTTTCGAGTCAATTTAATTACTGAGATGTCGGGTTGGCCAGTTAACTGATCCCTGTTGCAGAAGACTGCTCAGGAACATTTGTGTCTCTTCAACACACACAGCCAACTGTTAGTTTATTCTTCCTTAGAGCCATATATGCTCAGCTTATTATCCGAAATGAAAACAAAGCAATTTCTCAAGAATTAATGGATTTTAATTTTTAAATCCAACATGGTTTTATATTGCGAAGGTCGGTAACGAAATAAACACTATGTAAAAATCCGGAATGTCTAGTCAAATACACATATCCACTAAAATAACATTTGACGTAATATATATATATATATATATATATATATATATATATATATATATATATTATTATAAATTACTGGATTTAAAATATGGTTTTTCCGCTACACAGTTCTAACCATGTTTCAAAAATGGAAGGTCCAAATTTAATTTTGTAATTAAATTAAAGACATTAGTTCCATTTCATCACCAAGCACACACAAACACAAAACTCTCTCTCTCTCTCTCACACACACACACACACATATATATATATATATATATATATATATATATATATATATATATATTATAAATTAATTGATTTAAAATATGATTTTTTTTCGCTACACAGCTCTGTAAATTTACATTGAGCACTATTTTGTAAAAATAAAATATCTATAAGAACACCGGATTATATATCTTACTCTTCTTTCTTTATATATATATATATATATATATATATATATATATATATATATATATATATATATATATATATATATATATATTTCAAATAGACAATATCAATAAAGAGAGATGGAAAGATTATGCTAGCCGACGCGTTTTCATCCACTGATTATCAAGGCAAATTTAAGCAACAAGTCCTGATAAAGAAAAGTAGGAATGTTATTTATTTTTCAAAAATTTTAAATTTCAGAAACGCTCATAAATATTCATCAGGCTGTCTGAATAGTTTACGCAAATTATGGAGGATGCTATGTGATGTAATTTAATGTCTAATAAACGAAAGTAAGTAAATGATGTTGTTGTTGAATTTTATTTTAAAAATGTAATTAATTTGTTTTGTTAATAATTTTGTTCTCCAAAGATTAAATACGTTAAAAGACATCCATACATTCATACATATATATATTGTAAAGAATATTTGCTCTGTTTAATGAAAATAAACACTGAGCGCCCTTTGTGAATCAGTTTTAAGATATTTCAAATTCTTTGTTGTGTTAATAGGACTCAGCTGGATTATAACAAAGATTCCTTCCTTCCTATCTATCTATCTATATATATATATATATATATATATATATATATATATATATATATATATATATATATATATCGATGTATGAATGTATGGATATCTTCAGACGCATTTAATATTTTGTAAACAAATTTATTAAAATAAATTTATATATATATATATATATATATATATATATACATGAATTATTCACACAAAAATAATGAAAAGTTTAATTATTTTAAATGGCGAGACATCCATCTCGCAAACAATTCAAATATTACACAAAAACCTCAGATCCGTTATGAATGAATTGATCCTTGTTCATATAAATTTCTGCCGTATTAGTTGTTATTTTTACACAAGCTTTCGTCTGTTCCTACAGACATCTTCAGGTATATAATAGATGTTGTTCTTGTTTTTTTTTTCTTAGTAATAAGAGGACATCGAAAATATATGTGTATTGTATCCGAAATGCTATTGAAAATGAGATATTGGTTTTTGAACGCGCCCAAAGCAACGCTAAGTTTGATTTTGAATTTTTTCTTTTTTTAAAATGTTTGCGTTTATACCAAATATGGTAATGAACAAATTATTTTACTGGTAAATTTTACTGTCGAAGTGGCAATATAGTTCATGCCACTTCGACAGTAAAGGACCTTTATCCACTGGGTCATGTGTCCTTAAACGTTGTATATATGGCAATGAAGATGAGGATAACATTTCGAATAATTTAAAAGATGCAAGTAATCATAATACCTCATCTCAGAGATATAGAGGCCGAAACATTGTGAATATGGCATTTAAGATTGGAATAACAGTCCGATTATTGTAAATAATGTAAGTAATCATAATACCTCATCTCAGAGATATAGAGGCTGAAACATTGTGAATATGGCATTGAAGATTGGGATAACAGTCAGATTATTGTAAATAATGTAAGTAATCATAATACCTCATCTCAGAGATATAGAGGCTGAAACAATGTGAATATGGCATTGAAAATTGGAATAACAGTCCGATTATTGTAAATAATGTAAATAATCATAAGCCCTCATCTCAGAGACTTGACAGATATATAGAGACTTAGAGATAAAGGCCGGAACGTACAACGGCCGAAACGTTGTAAATATAGTAATGAAGATGAGGATAACAGTCTGTATAATGTAAATAATATAAGTAAGAAATATTATATGAAGAATTAAAAAATACACACTAAATATCAAGGAAAATGAGCAGAACACTAATTTCATCGAACCAATTACCTTCTCACAAACAAGCCTGTTTCCAATCAAGAAAGTTTTGTTTTTTAATCTGTCCACATTACAAGACCAGCGCTTCTAAACCGACATCGGTCCGTGTCGCTTGTCGACACGACAACACGAGGCATCGTAGTAAATCAGGAAAAATTCAACACCTCCATCTTACACACTCTATCGTACGCGCAAGTGTTTGGACAGATAAATAAAACGTATCGTTAGAATGTCCGTGAAAATCAGACAGTGGGCATGTCGTCTCCATCTGTTTTATTTTTGTTTCTGTTTTTTGTAGGGGGTAGCTGCGCCGAAATAATGTCTATGTTTTTGGTGATGTTAGCTGGAGTAAAAACAAAAAATAAAAGGAAAAATAAAAAAAGGAAATTAGCAATGAGAAAAGCGAGCCACAGAAAGAGCTATATATATATATATATATATATATATATATATATATATATATATATATATCCGTGTGTTCGATATGTCAGGATAGGTCTTCGTTGTTTAGTCTTGCTTCTGATTAAACTTGATCACGACACTGTGATTCCTGCTGCAGACAGTAGCCATGTTGAAGGACAACATTTTAAGATGTGTAATTTCTTGTCTATTTTTTTTGCAATGAAACACACGCGAACGCACACAACCACACAAAGACACACAGGCACACACAAAACAGATACACACAAGCATATTTACAGACTTAAATATGACATATATTCCTTTATTACTGTTTCTAACCGACCATGACTATTGTTACTTCGACAGTTCATCCCCACCTAATAATATTGGCTCTTATAATATATATAAATATATTTTCAATTGACCTGATGAATATTTAGGAGCGTCTATTCAATTTAATATTTTATTTTTGTTTAGAAATATTTAGCTGCAAAATAAAATCAGCACCTTTGTCTTGATAAACTTCATCAGTCAAGGAAATGCGTTGTTAAAGAAAAGTCTTGCTTTTGTCTTTATTCTTTATATACATGCATAATTTTATACTTACGGTTGCATATATATATATATATATATATATATATATATATATATATATATATAAAAAAATATAATAAAAAGGCTTAAACACTATGATTCTTTCATACATATGCAATCACATATCTTTTTGAATTTGTAGGTCTGATGAATTGGATCGTATTTACGATTCCAATGGAATAAATTATGACCATGGAATATTAGTGTTTAAGCCTTTTTATTATATCCTTACTCTGTCCTGGATATTGAGTTCTACCTGGATTCTATCCTCTTGGAATTTGTTATTAAAAAAATATACATGTATGTGTATGCACCTATATATATATATTTATATATTTTGCATATGTATGTGTATATTGACCACTAATATTATCTATCTATCTATCTATCTATCTATCTATCTATCTATCTATCTCTCTCTCTCTCTATATATATATATATATATATGTGTGTGTGTGTGTGTGTGTGTGTGTGTGTGTGTGTGTGTGTGTGTGTATAAAGTATGGTATGTATTTATAGCCAAAAGTAATGATCTTAGTTTTGCATTTTTTTTAACTAACATTTTTACATCTTACACTGTTTACATTGCTTGAACTGATGTCCTCATCTTTATTGTCACATTCACAACGTTTCAGCCGCTGTACGCGCTGGTCTTCTTCAGGAGATGTTTGTTTAAATTTTGAGCAGTTCCCGGAATAGACTTTCTGTATGTTGGCGTTTCTGAAGATTGGTCCGATGTCGTTTTTGAAAAAAAAAATGATTTTCTTCAACTGGCGCTGTCATCGATTTTATTTCAACTTGAGTCTAGCTAACTCTTTTGTTGGACAACATCGTATGTATTCTGACCAATAAGGCGTCTAGTGTATGCCCTTTATAGAATAATATCGCTCCTAAAGCCTCCGTAGTGTCACCAACATACCTTATCATCAAAAAGAAAGTTGTTGATTACTTGATAAACGAATTCCTCATGGGCAGCAAAAAATATGGTTATGGTTCTTTAAGCACACTCCTTGTCACAGCCTCCTTCATCTTCATCCACAATGTCCTCAAAATGACTGTCCTTGAGGTCCTACCTGAGCTTGTCGAACAACAAAGAGACTCAGGGAGCAAGGTCTGTACTGCAGAGAGCGTAATGGGCAGTTTTGATGCCGACCTCTCTCAACTGATCGAGCTTCCAAATTGTCTTCACATCACGACTTCATCCAGCAAACATATCGGATGTGACAAGCAGGGATTAGTAGAGTGTGTACAATGAGCTGTTACAGCCGTCTTTTTTTAATCTGGAATAACAAAATTTGTAGGGTCAGCTTATCTGGGATATAGAAATAATATTCTATAATTACACTAATCTAGGCAAGTTATAAATGCCTCTCCTAAAAAAAAGTTTAAAACTTTTAAAAATGGAGGTCGTATATATTTTTCACTTTATCTCATGACCAAGAGGCGATCGTAGAGGAGACTTTAGCGACGATGATGCAGCCAACTGCCGCCAACTAGATCCTTTTTCTGTCTCAGGAAACAACGTCCATCTTGGTCCATTCTTTGATGTTGTCCATCCAGATTTTTGACTGCATTCCCATACGCCTAGCCATTTCCAAGGTACCTTGAAAGACTGTCTTGGGTAGAGTATTGTGGCGCATGCCATGTTCAGGCCACAACAGCTTTCTCCTCGTTATTGTTGCCAAGAGGTACTCCTGGTTTCCGTCGATTCTGTTACTTGGCCCTGTACAAAGTCATTTGTCTTGTGTTCGCTCCAGAAGATCCCGAGAAGGCGTCTAAGGCATATCGTTTGAAATGTTTGGGCTCCCTTGGTTGTTTCTGCTACCAGAATCCAGCTTTCACGTCCATAAATCAGTGTGGACAGCACCAAAGACTTGTAGCGATTCATTAATGTTTTTCCTCTTTCAAATCTTACTGAGTTTTGCCATTGCCGATGTTGCTATAACAAGTCTGCAAATCTTCCTTTCAGAAAGTACTTTCTTGTGTAAAATCAAAATTTGTGCTCTTTGGATTTCCGAAAAACTGGTTTTTCTCCCATTTTTTGACATTCAAAACACTGGAAAACTTGAAAAAAGTAGACTAATTTTCGAAGTCATTGCACTCACTGAGCATTGGATTGTTAATTTTGCCGATTAGGGTCAGTGCTTTCTTGAAGAAGACAGCTGGACTCCTCTTAAAAACATATAAAAAAATTCTTAGATGGTCTTAAACGTTTTCACATGAATGTGTATATATATAAGTCGCATCCGCGCCGCTTCCAGACTTCTTGTTTTCTTATGACTGAGCCGATGGAAGAAGCGACGATGCTGCAACCAGATCTTTTTTCTGCCTCACGGAACAGCTTCGTAGTGTTCAACCGGGTCAATTCTTTGATGTTGTCCATCCAATTTTTAGACTACCTCCCAACAACGTCTACCCATTTCCAAGGTACCTGGAAAGACCGTCTTGGGTAGAGTATTGTAGCGTATTTTCGACAAGTTGGCATTTTACCCCATTTTTTGACATTCAAAACACTTGAAAAAAATGGACTAATTTTCGAAGACAATTTACTCACTGAGCATTGATTTGTTAACATGGTGGGTGAGGATGATGTCATATAGGATGATGCTGTCATAAATATAGCCTGGAAATTATAAAAAATACATTTCCTTGATTAGGTGGACTTAAACTTTTGCACACAAGTATATACAAGTCGTGTATCCTCGCCATTTACAGATTTCATGTATAAGATAGTAGACGCCTCCAACTGCATATAAAGTTTTTAACATCGGGATATTTAATGTTAGACGACTCGTTTAAACATAAAAAAAGAATGACTGCCACTGGAAGTTTATACATATAACATTGAAACTAAAATCAAAGAACTTAATATTAAGTAGCCGTTTTGTACAAGACATTTTCTTGCAAATCCAAATTTGTATTTCCGACAAACTGGCTTCTCCCACCCCTATTTTTGATATACAAAACACAGGAAAACTTGGAAAAACTGGACTAATTTGTTAACAGAGCTGATGAGGTTGGTGTCATATAGGATGATGCAATCATAAACATTATTTGATGCAATCACAAGCCTGAAAATTAAAAAAAAAATTTTCTTGGTCAGATGGTCTTAAACGTTTGTACATGCCTGTGTATTTATAAGTCGTGCATCTTCTTGATCGAGCCGATGGTAGAAACGACATGAACGACAATGATACAACCTGCCGCTACCAACCAGATCTTTTTCCTACGTCACGAAATAACGTCGGAGTGTCCATCCTGGTCCATTTCTTGATGTTGTCCATCAAGCTTTTGGACTACGTCTACCTCTACCAACTTCCAAGGTACCGTGAGGAGCTTCTTGAGTAGAGTATTGTGGCGTATGACATTTCCAAACCACATCAGCTTTCCCGTCTTTACTTTTGTCAAGAGGGACTCCAGTTGTGTTAGTTGGCCCTGTACAAAGTTGGAGTGTCAAACCTGGTCTGTTCTTTGATGTTGTCCATCCAACTTTTGGACTCCCTTGGTTGTTTCTGCTATCAGAATCCAGCTTTCACGTCCATAAATCAGTGTGGACAGCACCAAAGACTTGTAGCGTCAACTCCCTTGTAGCGTCTACTCCCTTGTAGCGTCTACTTACTGCGTCTACTCCCTTCCAAGGTACCTTCAATGACCGTCTTAGATAGAGTATAGTAGCGTATTACGTATTCAAACCACAACAGCTTTCTCCTCTTAACTTGCTACCGTGAGGGTTCTGTAGACATACCAGTTGCGTTACTTGGCTCCGTACAAAGTCATTTGTCATGTGTTCTCTCCAGGTGATACGCAGAAGGCGTCTGAAGCATTTCGTTTCAAATGTTCGAATTTCTTGATGGTTTCTGTTATCAGAGCCCAACTTTCACATCCATAGAGCAGTATAGACACATCGAGGACTTGTAGGGCTTCATCTTGGTTGATGTTTTTACTCTTCTAAATCTTACTGAGTTTTGCCATTGTTGATTGTGTCATAACCAGTTTGGTCTTGATCACTGTTGTAGAGTGTCCATCTTTGGTGAGTGTCATGCCATATTACCTATTCTATTGTAATGGACTCTCCCACAGATAATAAGTAATAAGTAGTAGTAGCAGTCGCCAGTTCGGGTCTGTGGTGTTGAGCAAGTCAGACGATATCGGACATTGAAGTACCAACCATCACAACTAGATTGCTGCGTCATTAACATTTATTTTCCAAGTTCCTAACGTTTTGTACGTCGAACCTAATTTAGGACGACTTATAGAAATACAAGCCTCCACTGTGAAAACTACTCCACAACAGTGAGGGTAACGCCACGGCATTTAAAGGCGTCCACTTCTTCCAGTTTCCTACAAGAAAATACGGTCAGCACTGTTTCTCAAAGGTACAAATGTTCATCGTTGGATTGTTAGTAGGCGACTAGTTCATGATGTTGTCCATCCAGTTTTTGGACTACATCCAAACTACGTCTATTTCTACCCACTTCCAAGGTACCCCGAGGACTGTCTTGAGTAGATTATTGTGGCGTATGATATTTTCAAACCACATCAGCTTTCTCCTCTTTACTGTGGTCAAGAGGGTCTCCTGGGGGGATGCTAGTTGTGTTACTTGGCCCTGAACAAATATCATTTGTCTTGTGTTCTCTCCAGAAGATCCGCGGGAAGGCGTCTGAAGCATATCGTTTGAAATGTTTGGGCTTTCTTGGTTGTTTCTGTTATCAAAATCCAGCTTTCACATCCATAGAGCACTATGAACAATACAAAGGACTTGTAGAACTTCATCTTGGTTGAAAAGCTGACATTTTGCTCATCCAAATCTTAATGAGTATCTAATCAAATATGGGTACCCACTAAAATTAAAATGGTAAGTAATTAAAATATATCTGATTAATAAATAAAAATCCATTAATTCACACACACACACACACACACACATATATATATATATAATTATTTATTTAAAAATTATAACATAAATATTACAATATATATATATATATATATAT
>CAHIKZ030000236.1:652500-670000 GCA_903632075.3 Acanthosepion pharaonis | reverse complement strand
TTCCTCGAATTCTTTTCTTTCTTTCTTTCTTTCTTTCTTTCTTTCTTTCTTTCTTTTAATGACTCTACTCTTTCTCCCTTCTTTATTTTCTATGTATCCACTCCTTTTTTCTTTCTCTCTTTCTTCCTTTTTCTGTTACATTCTTGCTTTCTTTCTTTCTATACCTGCACTATTTTTATTCTTTCTTTCTTTCTTTCTTTTTTTTCTATGAATTCATCGTTTTTTCTGTCACTCTTTCTTTTTTATCTTTGATTCTTCTTTCTTTCCTTCTTTCTTTCTTTCTTTCTTTCTTTCTTTCTTTCTTTCTTTCTTTCTTTCTTCTTCATCTCTTGCTATGTCTCTGATTCTTATCGCTTCTTTTCAATGCCTTTCGTCTTTCTTTAATTCTTCCTTCCTTCCTTTGTTTCTTTTATCTCTTTCTTTGTTTTGTATGCCTACACACTATCATTATTTCATCCTTTCTTTCTTTCTTTTTTTGTCTTTCCACTCTTTCTTTCTGTATTTGTTTCCTTCTCTATGTCTAATTGTCTGTCTTTCAAAGCATCAGAATAGTTCGACTCCTTCTTTTTTGTCTATTTCAGTTTAAGGAATTCAGAAGCAGTAAAAGAGATGGGGAAACAAATAGAAAAGAAAGAAAGCAAATATATGGGGTATGCAATAAGGAAAAGCAAAATACTGTTTAGAAGGCGGGGAATTAATAGATTGAAACAAGTACATAGCGAAAATTAGAACAGAGAGGAAGATTGTAAACCTTCAAAAATTGCCATCGTTTACTCTTGGAGAATTCTTCTAAATGTTCCTAAGTTGTAAGGCGTCTTGTTGACATAATGCCACACCAAGTGAATTTCTATTGAGGACGTTAACATCATAAAATATTTGATATATTCCATTTTCGGTGAATACTTTCGCTGTGAATCAATTCTAAACATAAAATCACTTGCACAATGCGCATATATTTGAATTTGAAAGGTAGCGTTCCCCTAAATAATGTCAGGATGTTACTTAGGAAAACTCTTGTCAATGACAGTGATAAGATTTAACTCGTAATAATGCCTAAAAAATTTGAAATTTCACAAACAAAACTATTTATTTTGGACAGTGTTGATTGGATGACTAGACATTTCGGCTAGATTTCACAAAATATGTACACACACATACACACGCACGCACACACATAGGCAGACTCACACACACACAAAAATACACACACAAACATAGGTGTGCCTGTTTGTGTACATATACAGGTTGCGATGGATAAATTGTCGTCTAAATGACGGACAAATGAAATAATATTGACATACCATTGTAACGGATATATTTACTAAAATTACACAAAAATATCTTGAAATACTAAAAACAGTAAATGTAGACATTAAAATCGCCATTGGTTTCAACCACGGCCTCCAGACGACTTCGTAATCTCCTGCAACTCTTTTGGATAATCTCTTTGCCTTTGGTGTTATTAGGAGTTTGTTGGTCTCTCGCTCAAATGTGCCCCACACAAAATAATGAACAGGGTTGCAGTATGGAGAGTCACGTGGTCGGAGAAGGTGTCTGAGATCCATGACTGGTTTCCCTTACGTGTGTGCAGAATACCTTTGCTAGACATAAGACCTTTCAACAGGCACTCACTTGACGTAGAAGAGTATTACTTCCTCGAGGCACTTGATGAAGGCCTCATGTTGAATCTGAGGGCGTATAGGAAGAAGATTGAAGGCATAATCTTGCCATCAATATTTATCATACCAAAAACCTTCACAATCGAGTTTAGACTCAACCAGCATTTTGCAAATTCTCTGCACTTTCATCAGATTGACGACACAAACACTCACAGATATTCGTATTGGACGAGGGAATTGGGATATGGTTCTTTTTTTCTTAAAGTCGGTGCGCAAATGACCCTACTCTGTTGAACACACGAAAAAAACTAAAATAAAAACGCGCGTATAAATTTTAACATTAAATCCTCTCTCTCTCCGTCTATCTCTTTCTCTCTCTGTATATATATATATATATATATATATATATATATATATATATATATATAAATATGAACATACGGAAATAGATTGAGATAGAAATATGAAAATGGCAGATAGATAATCGTATATATATATATATATATATATATGTGTGTATAATTGGTATATATGGAATGAATTCCATGTGTATAATTGGTATATATGGAATGAATTCCAATAACCAACAATTACTATTCTTAAAAGAGTGCTCAATACAAAGTAGAGCAGATATAATTATTATTTATAAAAAAATTATAACATAAGTATGTTATAAAATCACTACAAAAATAGCCATATTGTTTCAACACACTCTGTGTCTTATCAAGTGATGATGTTGAAAATAAAATAAATTTTATTTTCAACATCATTTATTGATAAGACACAGTGTGTTGAAATAAAACGGCTATTTTTGCAGTGATTTTATAACATATTTATGTTATAAATTTTTATAAATAATAATAATTATATATATATATATATATATATATATATATGAAGATAGATAGAAATAGAAATATATTTATATATACATATATATATATATGATAGATAGAAATATAAATATATATATATATATATATATATATATATATATATATATACATATATATATATATATATTTTGGAATGAATATTTTCGGTAATAGTATTTTTTCAATCTTGCCAGATTTATCAGTATTCTTTTTCTCTCGATCACTTTTGCCCTGAGACAACAGAAAATCTACTAAGAATAGTAAGGTTCTGGACGCAAATTTAGCACGACTGAACTAGCGATCAAGGCACTTTCCAGGCATTTTAGTCTCAGTGAATTATTATTAATCAGAGTAGAATTCTTTATGACAAAATGGTGGTCAGTTTCATTACGGTCGATAACCAATGCGTTTTGGTTGTTTTTTGGGTTTTTTTTAATGTCTCTTTTGTGTTCATATAGTCTCTTGTTTAAACCTCTTGAATTTTCTCCAATTTATTAATTCTGGCAATTCCTGCATTTGATAGAGGAAATAGAATAAATTCCTCCTTCAAATTTTGGCTTTTTAAAAGTCTTTGATTGTTTTAGAAGTTGTTGGGACATATCTTATCTTGAGTTCATATTCATAAAATATATTTTTGGATTCGTTACATTTATCGGGAAGGACAGCTCTTCTGTTTTGAAATATTTTATGAGACTATTGTTTCTTATTGAATAGAAAAATATTTAGGGTATTGAAGAGTCTTGAAATTGTTTTCAATATATTTAATTTCTTCGTGTAAATATTCAGGGCTGCAAATTCCGAGTGCTCTTAAAGAAACTCCAGTGATCATTCCGGATTATATTATCTTGCTGTGATGAGAATGTTTGTTAGGTCACATTTATTGCTTGATTTTCGGTGGACACTAGAATTTAGGCTGTTGTCAACTCGGGGTAACATGAGATAGATAATTGGGTAAAGTAGACTGCGATAGATAATTCAAATACAGCATGTGATAGATAGATAGATAGATAGATAGATAGATAGATAGATAGATATGAAGAAACAAACAGATATACATAGGTAGACAGATATATAGATAGAGAGAGAGAAAAAACCACTGAGATAGAGAGATAAAGAACAAACTGCGATAGATAGATAGACAGATAGATAAAACAGACTGCGATAGATAGATCAAGTACAGCATGTGATAGATAGATAGATAGATAGATAGATATGAAGAAACAAACAGATATACATAGATAGACAGATATATAGATAGATAGAGAGAGAGAGAGAGATCACTGAGATAGAGAGATAAAGAACAAACTGAGATAGATAGATAGATAGATAGATAGATAGATAGATAGATAAAACAGACTGCGATAGATAGATCAAGTACAACATGTGATAGGTAGATAGATAGATGTGAAGAAACATACTGGTATATATAGATAAACAGATATATAGATAGAGAGAGAGAGATAGACAGAGAGAGAAATCGCTGATATAGATAAAGAACAGACTGAGCTAGATAGATAGATAGATAGATAGATAGATAGATAAAAAAAACAGACTGCGATAGGTTTATGCAGAACTGTATTAGATAGATAGATAGATAGATAGATAGATAGATAGATAGATAAAAAAAACAGACTGCGATAGGTTTATGCAGAACTGTATTAGATAGATAGATAGATAGATAGATAGATAGATAGATAGATAGATAGATAGATAGATAGATAGATAAAAAAAACAGACTGCGATAGGTTTATGCAGAACTGTATTAGATAGATAGATAGATAGATAGATAGATAGATAGATAGATAGATAGATAGATAGATATGAATATACAGGGATATATTCCTTATTATTTCTCTCACTTTGTCACATATTCTCTCTCTCTCTGTCCCTCTCTCTCTCTCTCTCTCTCTCTATATATATATATATATATATATATGCGTGCGTGTGTGTGTATACACACTAGACACTTAATTACACATGCGCAGATGGTCTTTTACTCACATTTCTCATCGACTACAAAGAGGCAGAAGATTATTGGATATAATCATGGGGGCCTGCTGAATTTCATTTCATGCTTTTATAAAGAAGAGGATGGCAATTAAATGGCATTCGAAGCGGCCGAATTTTGGGGGTTTTCTACGTATTTCAAATCGGATGATCTAATTTGATTTTTACGCGCAGTTATATCTAGCTTTTACAGAGAATATCGAGTCTAACTGTTGTGTTTTACCTCAACATAGCAACCAGCTTAGGAGAAGGAAATATCTGTATTCAAAATCAGCTCGAGGATGCATTCTCTACACCAGGCTCCCTTGCATTACAAACCCAGTTGCTAATATGGATGCAGTACTTATTATAGCCATACCGACCTAATGGATTTCAGGACACGTGACGTGAATGTTATCCATTCTAGTTTAGAGTTGGTTTTTAAAAAAGAACAATATCGAAATCAAAGAATGTGTTCTGCAAGGATGTGAATGCATTCCCTCAAAGAACGAGGTCGAGCATATTTTTTCCACTGCTATTACATTCTGTATTTTCAGATCATTTGCTTTGATATGAATGTTTCTCTCTTTGTTCTGCTACCATTTCCTTCTTTTCATATCTTTTGGACTTAGTGATACAGTTTTTGGTCATTTCTGAACTTTTTTTGTCTCGTTACCATTCTGTTTTCAAGCCTGAAAATATTCTTTCCGCAAATCCTTTTACACGAGGATCCGGACAATTTTTTTCTCGTATTTTGTCCTCTTTGAGGTGTTTGGTTCAAAAACCAAAGAATTCCATTACCGAACACTTTGTACGGCTTTATACCTTTAACCATTAATTTGCTTGATTATTTTTTATTAAGATGTAATGACGCTCCGGACATGAGCGATATTTATCTTCAGGGCTCAGTTCGATTCGAGAAGAATCCATTGCGGTACTGGGTGACATTTTGTTTTTACAAGTAAAAAGGAAGAGTAATTTTTTTCTCTTTTTTGTACATATCATGAATTTCGATGTACCTTTTAACACACACACACACACACACACACATATATATATATATATATATATATATATATATATATATATATATATATACATATACATATATATACAAGTATACATAAATATGTTTGGACTCTGATACGTGGTTAAGTGAAATTTTGATTTGTTATGCTTGAAGTTTTTAGTTAATATTAACCAGTGAATTGACAATTGGATAGACGATATTTTAAAATGAAAAATTTTTTATCATAAAATTGCAGATTTTATGGAAACACACACACACACACACATATATATATATATATATATATATATATATATATATATAGGCTGCGATGGATAAATTGTTCTCTAAATGACGCAAAAATGAAAATAACACTGACATCTAATATTGACAGATATGTTTACCAAAATTAACACAAATATCTTTAAATTCTAAAGAGTAAATTTATTCGGTAAAATCGCCTTTGACTGCAACCACGGAATCCAGATGAGTTCAGAATCTCCTGCCTCTATTCTGGACGGTCTTCTTTTTTAAACGCTTGAATGCTGCCATAATCCTTGAATTCTGTTCATCTTTGGTGTTACAAGGGATTTTATTCGTCTCTCGCTCAACTGCACCCCACACATAATAATCAAATGGGTTGCAGTTTAGGGAGTTAGCTGGCAAGATGTAAAGGCTGATGTTGTGACAGAAATTGTCTGACAGCCAAGACTGGATTCTCTTGCTTGTGAGGCATGATGCAGAATCACTTTGCCAGACATAAGATTATTCAGCAGCCAATCACTTCGTCCAGGACGGCACTGCCTCCTAAAGACACTTGATGTAGGCCTCCGTGTCGAGTCAGAGGTACTTTGGTGTGATGAATGAAGGCATAATATCCCCATCGCTCGTGAACATTCCAAACACATTAATATTCACCATTAGAGTAATTCAAATCTTTCCGACTCCTCTACACTGCCCACAGATTGACATCCAGAAATTCAGAAATGGAACCCCCGGTGCGAATGCCAAGTAGTACAGCATGCCGTTTCCAAATATCTGTCGGAGTAAATGGCATCATGTTGTTCTTTTCCTCACAGACAGCTGACCTTACGAGTCTATGCAGTCGAAATTAAAAATTAAATACAATGTATCCATCACTCTCTCTCTCTCTCTCTATATATATATATATATATATATATATATATATGTGTGTGTGTGTGTGTGTGTGTGTGTGTGTGTGTGCGCGCGCGTGTATGTATGTATGTTTGCATGTAGGTATGTATGAATAGACAGATTGATAAATGATAGATCCATGAAGAGAGCTCAATGTATAGTATACAGAGCAATATGATATACACAGTATTTTTCCTGATATATATATATATATATATATATATATATATATATATAGATAGATAGATAGATAGATAGATAGATAGATAGATACATAGATAATGTCAATTCCGTAAGTAGAAAGGATGATCATAAATAAAATATTTTAAAATGGACCAATAAAGAGAGCTTTATGTATATTATAACAATACATCAAGGGAAAAATTAGAAAAAAAATTTGAAAAAAAAAAATTGAAAACTTAAAAACAAAAAACAAACCGTGTTTTCGATGATGCGTTGTCTTTCCTTTATATATATATATATATATATATATATATGTGTGTGTGTGTGTGCGTGCGTGTGCGTATGTGTGTGTACGATGTATGATCAAAATGTATCCCCTTCTAAAACCACACGCTGGATGTTATGGAAACATTCCTGGACCTCCCTTTTTAGGATAACGAGCAAGTGCCACGTCGCATTCTCTTTGATTACGACGACGTCTTGAAATCTTTTTCATTTCAAGTGGGATTTGAGATCTGGGAGAATATGGTGCTTTTCGAACCTGGGGAATACGCACGCTTTTCCGTTAATTTCCCTGCGAACAACTTCCTGCAAACGCCGTAAAACGTCACGGTAGCAATCCTTGTTTACACTCTGACGTGGTGGAGGATAGCCAGGATACACAATGCCCTTGTTTTCGAAGAAAACAGTCAACAGTCTTTTTACATTGCTCTCTTCTTTATCGGCCAGTTTGGGTGATTGCTTTTCATAGACTCATAATTCTTAAGCTTTTATGTCTATTTTCAAACATGTTTTCTATTGTGTTGTGAGACAACCATACTCTAGCGACTTTCTTTCCAAGCACTGCTTTAAACAACGGAAGCGAGATAGAAAGATATAAGAGAATTCAAGGTCAAATTCCATCGTATATCACATAAAGAAGGCCGGAGCGTACAACTGCCGAAACGCCGTGAATATGACAATAAAGGTCAGGACAACGGTATGAACAATGTGTTGTAACATAAGAAGGGTTACTGAATGAGGAATAACCAAAATGAAGGTTGGAAATGAAATGATAATCTTTATAACATCAACAAAATACAATACTCGCCAGCGCCGTGTGTAGGTAAACCACTGCTAGTGGTGGACTACATAGACACCATATTACCTCCACTTACAATAGTGTTCAACGTATTTATGAGGAGTGGGACATATCAATTAGTGTTCATAGGTATGGTATATAAAACAATGTAAATAGTGTAAATACTTACAATACCTCATTTCAGATATATAGACTTTTATAGAAGATTTTTCAGATAACCATTTTTTTTATTTCTAAATGAACATTTAGTCCTGTATGTTGCATTGGTAAAGAGGTCTTTCTTCTAGGAAAAGAAATATATTTGTAAAAAATCCGTGGCGTAGATTTACATCTAGTTAAGTTTCAATAGCGGCATTTTTAAGAATATGTGTTGCCTATGATTTGATTTTCATTGATTCAGAAATATTTACTTCTGTAAATAAATTAAATATTACTGTCAAGATCTTTACCGGGTAGATATTTTGAAACATAGGATTTCAAAATCACATCCATGCAACTAAGTATGTTAGATCTATCATTGATATTGAGCGCTTTCCAATAATTACCGCACATATATAAAATAATATATATATATATATATATATATATATATATATATATATATATATATATATATATAAGTCACACTGACATATATATATATATATATATATATATATATATATATATATTTATATATATATATATGCATATTATACATATAATATATGTTTGTATGTATGTGTGTGTGCATCTGTGTGTGTGTAATATTTCTCAGAATATATCTGTAGACAAGACAAATTGAATTCTTTTCCTATTGTCTATTTTATTCATATGTATATATACCCGTGTGTGTGTGCTTGCGTGTGTCTGTGTGTATGTGCGTGTGTGTGATAAGATAAAGATCAATAAGGAAACTTTTTTTAGTCGAACATGTTTCACTTTTACTAAAACTTCATCGGACAATGATATGCAGAAAAACAAAAAAAAAATCTGGTATTTCTCTTTTTGTGTTGTTTGATTTTCATTGGTCAATCTTGTATCGCGTCCATTCGACTTTTTAAATCAATGTTACTCACATTTGTAGCGTTTCAAATTCAAGGAGAGACAATGCGTCCAATAGAATGAACAGATTTAAATCAAACTGAAAAAAAAAATTAAATATTGCTATATGTATGTAGGTGTATAAAAATTCCAGTTTGACAATGTCGGCTTCAGATGATAATGTATATTCGTAATTGTGCGTGTGTATATCGATTAGAGAGTCGAGTTTTTCGCATGTTGATTTGAGAATGTACATACGTTTGTTTTAAAAAGATATACATTCGTTAGATTAATGGATTCAATAAAGGTTGGTTATGTAGAATAAATTTTTTGACGTGTGTTTATAGTTGGTAATCGTGAAACTAGTAGTCACTCGAAATATTTTCGATGTAAAGACTTATGTTCATTTTTTAATTAGGGTGGCGTCTGGAAAATCAAATTTATAACCAGTTTTATTCTTGTGTACTACGAGATATTCCGATCCATATTTGCCTTTTTTTTTATCCCAATTCATATACACCCATGTGTAAATTAATTGAAACTAACCGAATAATTCTGTTATTATATACTTTTTTCGTATTTTTCCAATAAAACTTGACTTCGTATGTCCATTCCACGCAGTCGTTCCAGACAGACTAACCACAGATTCTCGACTGGAAATAAATCAGGAGAATTTCCAGGAGAGTCTATGATTTGCTCCCTGGTAAGGCTTGCCAATGTGTTCGTGTAGCGTTATAATTTTCGTACGCTTCCTTGGAGTAACGGTCATCGCAGATAATGGCCGTAGGACAAATAATCGACAGTCTAGACAATATTGTCTGTGCGTGATACAAATCAAATGATATCATGGATGACAAAATATTTTTCAAGGCCAGACAAATTTCATCATACACTCCAAAAATAGATTCATATTAATGCAAACCACAGAAAATGGCCTAATCTGAAGAAATATGGAAATCGATTACATTATCAATCCAGTGGGTCTAAAACTGACCTAATGGTGAAAGAAATGAAATTAAAGCAGTTGTTTCAGTTAATTTGAACAAGGGGGTATTTGTGTGTGTAAAGAAAGAGACAAACTTATTTTAGTCGAAGTGTTTCGCTGTCTGATATCATTTATCAAGGTAAATTTAAGGATTTTATTTCGTAGCAATTATTTATGAATAAAAATGTCCTTAGTTTATCAGCATTTTAAATTTAAGAACGTTTATAAATATATTTCTGGCTGACTGAAAGTCAAGGTAAACTATGCAGGATACTAAGTAATGCAATGTGATGTTTAATAAACTAAAGTAAGTAAAGTTAATTATCGCAAATATTAATTCACCCGATGAAATTATAAATTTTAAATCGAAGTTTTTTTTTATTAAATTTTTGTTACTCTTGAAATTATAAATTTTAAATCAAAATTTGTGTTTTTCATTCAAGTTTTTGCACTCTTTTGAAATTTTAAATCAAAGTTTGCTTTTTTACAGAATAGACTCCAGATTATTGGGCAAAATCCGAAGATGTATTTTACCTGGGGCTACGATTATGTCGGATTATTGGAAAGGATATACATCTTTGAAAGATGATCCCAATCATATTCTTCTACCTGTAAATCAAAGTGTGAGTTTCTTTGACCCCTAAACATCAGTTCACCCGCAAACAATCGAAAGTACCTGGTGCATCACCAAAATGAAGAATAACGTCAGGATCGGAACTCATCTCAGAATTTGGAGACCAAAGGCAAAAAAATAAAATTGAATGTATTATAAAACAACTTTTAAAGGACATTTCTAAATTTTTGTGTGAATTTTAGTAAATATAAATTCTTTTATTTTCGAGTGAATTAATATTTTGTGGTGAATTAACAGAAAAATCTGTTTTTTTGCTGTGTTTATCGAGGTGAGCGCGAATGCAGACCCCACATTTAGAAATGGCGCACCCGAGTCATCCATATTTGGGGCGATTACAAAAATCAACCCAACCGGAGTGCAATGTAAGAGTCTTCTCTGTGAGAATTTGCTGTGAATTTTAGTAAATATAAATTCTTTTTATTTTCAAGTGAATTAAAATTTTGAGGTGAATTAAAAGAAAAATCTGTTTTTTTTTTTGCTGTGTTTATCGAGGTGAGCGCGGATGCAGACCCCACACTTAGAAATGGCGCACCCTTGATCAACCCAACTGGAAAACAATGAAAGCCTCTCGTACTGTTAGAATTTGGTCTGGATTTTAGTAAATATAAATTCTTTTTATTTTATGATGTATAATATTTTTGGATGGATTAACTGAAACGATCCGAAAATTGTCAGGTACGACACAGTGAACCAAAGTTTCTAGCAGTATATATAGCAGTTGATTCAATATAGTCGTTCCACGTCCTGTCAGTGGAAAACGTGTAGCCAATAAGGCACACAACGTTACTCAGTTGGAGTTTAGTTTTAGTCATGCTGATGGTAGGTAGAACATTTCTATCTGGTGATTTCAAGAAAACAGTTTTGTTTTGGGAGCGTTATAGTTTATAAGCCATTTCTTGCCCCAGTTAACCACTGATTGAAAGCACTTTTCGAGATCAGTTGCCAGGATTACTTTGCCGAATGTTTCAGATTTCTTCTACGACATGAGTAAATGGTTATGCCATCTCCATAAATACCTGGTTGTAAAATGATGACATCGAGAACGCCGTTGATGAAAGTACATCATGACCCATTTTAGAACATGTGACATGTATCGAAAACCTCCGATACCATGTTAATGATTTTATGTATGTACCCATTGATATACCGGCAGATAATTGCTTCCAGGTGAAAGCCCCCATTCGAATAATCATTTGGAAAAAAAGGATTTCAGTTTCGAATCAAAAAAGTTTTTTTAGGAAACGAGTTTAGAAAATTAAGTTTAGGTTCGAAATCGTAGATTTGAAATTTCATACCGGTTATCAGTTATGGCACATCATTATAAAATCTGATAGCACAGTCTTATAAAATTTTATAGCAAAGCCTTATGAAATCTTATAGCACAGCCTTATAAAATTTTATAGCACGTCCTTATAAAATCTTATAGTACAGCTTTATATAATCTTATAGCACAACCTTATAAAAACTTATAGCAAATGAGTGTTACACTATATCCTTATAAAATCTTATAGGAAAGCCTTATAAAATTTTATAGCACATCCCTATAAAATCTTAGAGCACAGCCTCATAAAACCTTATGTCACAGCTTTATATAATCTTATAGCACATCCTTATAAAATCTGATGGCGCAGCCTTATAAAATCTTATATCACTGTTTTATATAATATTATAGCACAGCCTTATAAAATCTTAGAGCAAAGCTTTATAAAATCTTATGGCAAAACCTTATAAAATTTTATAGTACGTCCTTATAAAATCTTATAGCACAGCTATATATTATCTTATAGCACAGCTTTATATAATCATATAGTACAACCTTATCAAATTTTATATCACATCCTTATAAAATCTTACAGCACAACCTTATAAATTTTATAATTTCATTAAACGTTACAAATTGTATCTCGATAAAATGCCTCGCGCAATCATATTATTACTAAATTATTGTGTTATCAAATAAGATCTTCATTTACTTCAAAGGGAAATTATTATTATTATTATTATTATTATTATTATTATATAATTATATAATTATTATATTATTTAGCTATGATGAAATATGTTATAGAGTGAAATACTTTTAGTGTGATTTTTTATAAAGAATGTAAATGTAAAACATTAATTCTGGTAATATTGAACGTTATTTGTATTATTTTGTTATATACACTTTTATCTTTTTTTTGTTTTTATTAATTATGATCGAACGGATGATCTAAAAAATCTCATTCATAGAATACCTTTTTTATAATCTTTTTATAGTTTTATACACAGTTATTACTCATCAAATACAGTCAAAAATGCATAATTGCATGTGTTAATTCATATTTAGAATTGGGGTTCGAATATATTTTCTATTTAATGTATCTAATACAAATTAAATGAACGTTATTTGGATTTATTCTTGAAATAGTAAAATTTTGAACTCTGTAAGCAAAAACCTGCTGAAATTAAGTATTTCTCTACATTTTTTCGCACGAAATTTAAACGTAAATGCTGAAAAATAGGTGAACGCTATAAAGCTAATTTTTGGTGTTAGTACTTACCATATGATACCCAAGCTTGGACACTGAGTGCGATTTTGATCTTCTAAAAAAAAAAAAAAAAAAAACAAATGAAAAATCACCCTGCACTATTTTCAAATACCACTCAACGTCCTATTTGGTTCTACTAAGTTACGCTTAATAAAAATTGGGATAATTTGCAAATATCTGTTCTAAAACTTTTAAATGTGAATTTTTATAGTGTTTCAAATCAAATTATTTTATTAATTTTAATTTTAATTTTTACGATAATAATTCTTAATCTTATTTTCTTCGCAGTAATACGTAAACAGTTTTTGGTGCGACTGTCTCTGTTCACTGCCCATTTCACTTTTACTTCCATTTTTACTTTTACTTTCACTTTCACATTCACACTAAAACATCGAATATACGCGCTAAATTCTTTTCGAGTCTCATTGTATTTTGAAGAAATATATATTTTTTCTTATAAGTTTTATTCTTTAGTGGCCTTTTCATATTTTTTAAAACTCGCTGCTTTTCTGTTACTTAGTTGGTCTTTATACAAAGACTTTTTGTAGCATTGTCTACGCAAAATTCAGTTTTATCTCAGACAATGACTTCAAGAAATCACGAACGACATTGCAAGACATCAAAAAGTCTGCTCACGATTGAAACGGCCTCTCTCACTCGGTTTATTTTTTTTATTTTTAAACATATAAAAAACAAATATATATACATACATGTATATATATATATTCACGAGAAATTTGCTCTACACTTCCAATCTTAAAATTTCAACATACAAATGCGTATGTATAGACACAACACCACCCGTACACATACATATGTCATATCCGAAACTGCCCACATATGTTTATATATGTATGAGTCCCGACGGACGACCAAGTATGTATATGTGTCTGCGTACTACATTAGGCCTATGAACATACATCGATGTTTGCGTTAGTACGATGACACAACAACGACGTTTCCACCACCCACTTCCATAATAACACCAATACACGCAATCCACATAAACCCAAAATTTTAAAAAATTAATCAGTTTGTCTGACGATCGCAAAAGCGTGAAACCCAGGGTCACAAACTCACATCTATCCAAACAAATATGTTAACTCTATCTCTGATATTCAGCGCTTTCTAATAAGTACCGGGCATATGATATATAAATAATTATATATATATATATATATATATATATATATATATATATATATATATATATATATATATATATATATATTTATTTATATTTATATACACACACACACTTTTCATACACTTTTCACACACACATACATATATATATATATATATATATATATATATATATATATATATATATTACTTATAATGTTTGAACAGTTGACCTCATCTTTATTGTCATATTCACAACGTTTCTACCGTTGAACGATTCCGCCTTCTCCAGGTGATATAAAATGGAATTTAGAACTGAAAAATTTATTTATTCCGCAGGGAAAATTGTTCCATGTGAAACGCCTTTTCTTGATATCTCAGTTTAAGAAACTCAAATCATTTAAAAACTTCACTCTCTAAGATTTTTTTTTACTATCAGCTGTGGTTACTAATTGAACTCACAACAATTAGGGTCAAGTCACTATTTGAATTAATTCAACCATCGTTTTTTATCCATTGAGCCATTTGTCCCCAAGAATAATACAGCCCCGTGGACTAAATAAAAGGTACATTTTCTTGATTCTAACATGCAAAATCCGCAAAATCTCTGAATATTGTAATAACGTCGAAGACAAAAGTCCAATAGATGTAAATAGTGTAAACAATTGCAATCCATCATCTCAGAAATATAGACAGATCCTGAAGAAGGCCGAAGCCTACTACGACCGAAACTTCGTGAATTTGGCAACGAAGATGAGGACAACAGTTCGAACAATGTTAATTGTGTAAATAATTACAATACCTAATATCAGAAATACAAACATATCCTAAAGAAGGCCGAAGTGTACAACGACCGAAACGTCGTGAATTTGGCAACGAAGATGAGGAAAACAGTTCGAATATTGTTAATTGTGTAAATAATTACAATACCTCATCTCAGAAATACAAACAGATCCTAAAGAAGGCTAGAGCTCACAACGGACAAAACGTCGTGAATATGGCAACAGCAATGGAGAAAACAGTCCGAATTGTGTTAAGAGTGTAAATAATTACAGTACATAATCTCAGAAATATAGATAGATCCGGAAGAAGGCCGTAGCCAACAACAGCCAAAACGTCAGGAATATTTGCAATAAAGATAAGGATATCAGATCGAACAATGTAAATAGTTACAATACCTCATATCAGAAATATAGATATTTACAAACTCACGTATATATATATATATATATATATATATATATATATATATATATATATATATATATATATATTATGTATATATATTATTATTATTATTATAATTTCAACAATATTGTCATATTTATCTCTTCAGACCGAATAATTTTATGAAATGGAATCAATTCATCTAGCCAGGTATATATATATATATATATATATATATATATATATATATATATATATATATATGTGTGTGTGTGTGTGTGTGTGTGTGCATGTGTGTGTGTATTTCAATCTATTGATATCTGTCTCATAATGCATGCCTAAATCTCTTTTCTTTTTCTCTCTCCCCCCTCTCTCACTCTCTCTCTCTCTCTCTATATATATATATATATATATATATATATATATGTATATATTATTTCATTAATATTGTTATATTTATCTCCTCAGACCGAAAAATTTTACGAAATGGATTCAATTCATCTATCCAGGTATGGATATATATATATATATATATATATATATATATATATATATATATATATATATAAAATATCGACAATAAGAATCAGCAATTACACTCGGGCTAAATTCCGTGATTTTCGCAGTTGCCCAATATGGCGAATTGTATGCAGGTCACTAGCGGGGCTGATGTGTCGAAATGCAAACAGGGAAAAATTTTATTTTTGTGTTGTTTTGAATGCTACTAAGAGCGTTTATTCCAAGCTTTCGCTTTTTGATCGTGGCTGCAATTCGTGTGAACTTTATACTTTACAATTAACACTCCATTCCCACAGTAAAAAAAATGGAAAGTTGATATAGAGAGTTTGTTTTTTTTAATATAGCGAACCTCACTTCTAGAGAGATACTTCCGCTAATGTGATTTATATATAATATAATATAATATATATATATATATATATATATATATATATACAGACACGCATATATAGGTAAAAATGAACACTGAAGGTAGGGCTCAGAAGCGAGAGACACAATCATCAGGACATTTTTCACAATTGCGTCTATCATGAAACAACCTGTTGACTCTGAGTGTTGACTTCAATGTTCACTGTTATATATATATATATATATATATATATATATATATATATATATATATATATATATTAAGAAATGTACAAAGTCCGACAATTTATTTATTAAAGACATTAAATTTATTTATTAAAGAACTTTAAACATAAAATGTCTTTAATAAATATATATATATATATATATATATATATATATATATAAAAAAGACATTTTTCTGTTTATACATTCTTTTTATAGATACAAATATTTAAGTAAATGCTCTGTTTATAATAAACAGTATTAACAACATTTACCGGCCTGAATGTACGAGAAATTGTCATAGAAAATATGCGTCCTCCGACAGGAACCTGTCTCCTATACGGAACCGTCATATAGCCAGACGTGCTTTTTACCGATTTCGCCACCGAGGAGCGGTTCGGTTTTAAACTAAAATCGACCTTGCTAACCGAAACGCTCCTCTGTGGCGAAAAAGTGTTTTAAAATAATTGTCGGAGTTTTTCCATTTCCTAATATATATATATATATATATATATATATATATATATATATATATATATATATATATATATATATATATATATATGTATATATAATTATTTATAAATATGATTCCAAAACGCTACAAGACGTCTCATGTTTCAAAACAAGAGCCGAAAACTTCAATATAATTATTTAAATTAAATTGAGTTAAAATAAGCTCTGTTCCATCTTCAAGCGATATTCTTTTTGGAATAAAGTATATCTGAAATTTACGTGTTTTAAAAAATTGAAATCAAAATTTACATGGTAACAGCTAGGGCGAATTGTTTAAATTGGGTAGGCGAGTGTTGGGTGTTAATAATAAGTATCAGTATAGAGTTACTTTCATAGATGTCAAGTCAGGGAAAGGTGGGGGTGTCTAAATTTGAAACGGAAGATGTATTAACCCTCGTTTAGTTTGCATGTCTATGGAGATTTATTTATTTATTTATTTATCTTTTATGAAAGGGATTTGTGCATATAAAAAACTGTCTAACGTTTGTTTTTTGACGACTTCATAAAGGGTTATTTTTT
>CAHIKZ030000236.1:637500-642500 GCA_903632075.3 Acanthosepion pharaonis | reverse complement strand
CTCTTTTTTTCCGGGTCCATTCAATTTCGACATTTATTCCTTTTCATGATCTTTTAATCAAACGTCACCATCATCATTATCATTACCACTATCAAGATGGTAGCTTCTACTACCAACATCGCTTTCATCTGTTACAGCACCATCGTGATTTTCATCGCCGCCACTACCATTATTTCCTTCCCGACCCAAACCACCAATCCAGTCACTATCGACTTCTTTTCTTGTTTTCTCTTTCTTCCACAATTTCCTCTCCTTTTCTGAAATCAATGATCGCAAGTGAAAACCAATATGGCCGACTGAATAGGACATTTACGCTCGTTACCATACACAGATGATTTCACGAAATCCCGCTCCCTAATTTGCATACGGATCAGTGAGTTGATTGGACTCGGCTCTTGAGAAAGGAATGAATTAATTATCCGAGAAAAAAGGGGTCCAGTTTCCAGCAATTTGCTGATGTGTATCTGGCTTCTGAGAATCCATAGAGGGGACATAGCGAAGAGAGACAAGGAGAAAGAGAGAGACAGAGGCGTGTGGATGAGTGTGAAGGGGAGAAACATTAACGATAGAACAGAGAGAAAGAAAAGAGATAAAATATATGTGAGAGAGAGAGAGAGAGAGAGAGAAAAAATATATGTGAGAGAGAGAAAGAGAGAGAAAGTGTGAGAGAGAAAGTGGAAGAGAGAGATGATCGGGAAAGAAATAAAGTCAAGAATGTATAGCGCGTATGGATAAAAAAAAGACTGGTGCGTGCAGGGACATCAACATATGTATGCAATTAATCAGGCTTATTCAGTATGGAAGATGTGCACCATTTTCATTGACAAACACATGCACCTTTCTGTACATATATATATATATATATATATATATATATATATATATATATATATATATATATATATATATGCACAGTATATACTGCACATACATAGAGCTAAAGAATAAACATCTAAAACGTGTAGAATTCAGGAGACACAGGATAAAGGGAGAAATCAAGGTGAGATTAAATTTATATATATATATATATATATATATATATATATATATATATATATATATATAGTGCTGTGCAAGAGTATGTGAGTCCCTCAGATAATATTTTTAAAAACTGTCTCTTTTTCCAGAAATGGTCTCTTTTTTGCAGATAATCAACAAATCTTAAACTGTATATTTGTTATATAGGAATAAGTTGTCGCTGCCGACACTGGAGTTTGAACACAGATCACCAGAAAGCAAACACAGTCGACCCCATTTTGAATATATAGATCACATGAAGGCAAAGGAAATGTATATATGGGAATTAGCGTGACGTCTAAGTGATCACTCTCCTAATTACTTCGGGAGAGTGCTTGTCAACTCTCTGCCTCTGGACATATAGGAACGCCTACAAGGCTATGTCGAAGGGTAGAGTCTCGTCTGGTAGAGTGTGGGGACAGCTATCCGACCCCTACGGGGCCTACAGGGAATTTTTGACCAAACATATAGGCTCGGATACACCACAATAGACTTGGCCTTGTGCCGCATCCGACCACGTTGGGCGCTAGGTGAATATCATCACTGTCCGGATTACTTCGGAAGTGTGCCGGTCAAACACGCTGCATCCGGGAAGAGAAGATCCCCAGACGAGTCTCTGTCAAAAGCAGAATCTCGTCTCAGGAGACAGCTTCTCGACCCCGTTTTTACGGGGTCTATGGGGAATTTTTGCCCGAGCTTACGGGCTCGGATACCCCACAATAAACTTGGCCTAGTGCCGCATCCGTCCGCTTGAGGCCGTTAGGGAATATCTCGCTATACGGATTATTATACGGGTTACTATTCGAATCATTATACGGGATACTATTCGAATCATTATACGGGTTACTTGTCGAGTAGTACTAGTTATGTGTTATTCGAAGGCGTCTGACACCAGTATTGTTCAACGGCGTTACTATAGTTGTATCTGCGATTACAAAATCTCTACTATAACTAGCATTACGAAAGTGATAAGGAGTATTCATTGACATTACGAAAGAAGCAACGAGTGTTCGTTAACATCACAAAACTATGTAGTCTGTGTAGATAGTGTATTTAGGCAGCAAATTCTCTTTTAAGCATGTCTGATTGAATAAATTACAAACATTATGTCTGCTAATTTTTAATAAAATCCGTTCATACTCCCGAATAACGTTCAGTGCATTGATATGAGACAAGTACTATAGTTGTTAACATTAAACAACTAAAATTATTCTTACAAAAAATACACAACACCAGCAATAAAAATAACACTAAACAACACATCAACATATTTTACTGCAACCAGATGCAAAATAATTATAAGCAGGACGAATTCGCTATACAAAGAATTATTAGTCGTCAGTGAAAGTGACAACGAGTATACATTGGCATTACAAAAGTGGCAACGAGTGTTCGTTGACATCACAAAAATGTTCATTAAGAAAATCCTTTAATACACGAATTAAAATAACTTTCTAATCTTTTTATCAAGCTGGAATATTAATTAAAAATTAAGATGTGTAAAAGTAAATGAACTCTTGCATTTCAATTTTGTAATGTCAATGAATAATAATCTGTATAGTGAGATGTTCACTAACGGCCACATGTCGACGGATATAGCACAAGGCCAAGTTGATTGCACGGGAAAAAATTCCCCATAGACACCGTAAAAACGGGGTCGAGAAGCTATCTCCTGAGACGAGACTCTGCTTTCGACATAGCCTCGTCTAGGGATCATCTCTGCCCGGATGCAGCGAGTTTGACTGGTACAGTTGACTCTGCAAATGGCTTTCAGAGAGATATTTTAAACCCACGAGAAGTTCTTTTGATCCTGACATATTTTTCTTTTAAAATATAGTCTCTAACTGTACACATTGGCATAGACAATGTCATGTTGGTTGAAAAAAAAAAAAAAAACACTATGCAAGAGTTCACTTACTTTTGCCCATCTTAATTTTTAATTAATATTGCAGCTTGATAAAAAGTTTCGAAAGTGATTTTATTTCCTTTAATAAAGGTTTTTTTAATGAATATTTTTGTGTTTTTGTTTTATTTTTTTATTTTTGGTAAGCTTTGTATAGTGCAGTCAACCAGCATGACTCAATGTCTATGCAAAAGTGTTCAGTTAGAGTCTATATATTTTAAAAGAAATGCCAGTATCAAAAGAACTTCTCGTGGATTTTAAATATCGCCTAGCTGATGTATGTTGGGGAACGCTGTAAAATGGGATCAAAACAATATGAAGCGCACATCTCTACCTGGCGACAAATTATTTGTAAATGCAGGACTTTGGTATGACGATATTGCAGTTAAAAATTGGCCGTTCGCGAAAAACAACTACAACAGAAAGTAGACATCTAGTCCTGGAAGCCCAGGGGAATCATTCATTAACTTCTGCGGTTCTCCAAGACACGTTGGCAAATGTCGGATTAAGTGTGTATACATCTAGAGTGCGACGAAATCTGAACGATGCTTGTTTTCATGGCAGAATGCCTAGAAAAAAGCCACTGTTTACAAAAAAGTTCCAGGAAGCTTGGTTCAACTAGACCAAAGCTCATATTAATAAGCTAGAAAAAAGTTAAAAGGTTTGATGGTCGGATGAGATCAAACTAGAACTCTTTGGGAGGATCGATGGGCGGTATGTCTGGCGAGCTCTTAATACGGCGTTTTTTAAGAGAAGAATTTGGTGCGAACGCGTTAAACATGGCGATGACAGAATTATCATTTGGGCGGCGTGCTTTGCTTCAGCTGGAACGGGCAAAATAATACGCATCGATGGCACAATTGACTCTGGAAGGTACCAAGCAAATTTGAACGAAAATGTTTTGATCTCGGTACGAAAGTTGAGTTCAGCTAGGAACTGGATCTTCCAACAAGAAAATGATCCAAAGTATCAAAGCAAATGCACAAGAAAAATGTATTCGAAAAATTAAATTTCAAGTCTTGGAATGGGTTGCTCAAAATCCTGATAAAAAAAAAAAACATTTGAAAATATATGGTTCAAGAAAGTAGCACATGCAAGTAACCCAGACAATATCGAGCAATTGTGTGAGATTCGCCATGACAAAGGGTCAAAAACTGACGCTATCTACTGCCAGATGCTTTTTTAAAATGATAATAAAAGACTAGTCGAGGTGATGACGTAAAAATGAAGAGTCAGCAAACATTAAATGTAACGGTTCACTTATTTTTGCAAATCTTAATTTTCTATTATTATTTTTATTATTTTCGATAATATTAATTTAAAGTGGTTGTAATTCGTTTAATAAAGGTTTTCTTAATAAATATAGAGATTAGTTATGATTTGTTGAGTATCCGGAAAAAAAGTTATTTAAAATATTCGCTTAGGGGTTCACTTACATTTGAACAGCACTATATATATATATATATATATATATATATATATATATATAACTTTTACATACGAACAAAAACAACTTACTCACTACAAAGATGCGTATCTCGACTGCTGAGAACCAACAATGGCTCTTTTGAATTCATGCTTTAGCCATTTTAAAGTGGGCTTGTTTTATATGTTCATCATTTTTCTTCATATTTTGACTGTTCAAATAGTGCTTTACTTCTGTGTTATCTCTATCTATAAAAGGCAGGATGTGTGTGTGTGTGTCTCTGTCTCTCTCTCTCTCTCTCCCTCTCTCTCTCTCTCTCTCTCTCTGTGTGTGTGTGTGTGTGTAACGAATGCACGGCCGCAATTTACATGCACATGCTCCAAGTTAGCGGGAAGGCCAATACCGACTTTGCATTTCTCTCATCGATAGTGGAAATAATCAATTTTTTCATGCTTCTACGGCAGTTTTCATGTAGTTTGCCGCCATTTTCTACTGGCCAGAGTGAGAGCCTATAGCTGGCTGCTACAAATAGGCAGGAAGATTCTATTGGCCAGCGTGAGGGCCAACAGCTGACTGACACGAATGTTAACTAGCATGCTAGCATGCAAAAAAATCGATGGCTGCATTCGTCCCAAGTGGGAAAAATTTAAATCT
>CAHIKZ030000236.1:625000-632500 GCA_903632075.3 Acanthosepion pharaonis | reverse complement strand
CAAGAGACTCTGGTCCCTAATTAGAGCCTGTGTTAATGTATATAAAAATAGAGCAAACCCGGATAAGAGAAACCCGGATATAAGAGAAACCCGGATATAAGAGACTTCTTCTCCGGTCCCGACAACTCGCTTATATCCGGGTTACAGAGCCTATATATATATATATATATATATATATATATATATATATAGTGTAACCAGGATATAAGATATAAGAGACCCGGATATAAGAAACCCGGATACAAAGAGATTTTCTCTGGTCCCAAATTAGAGCCTGTGTTAATGTATATAAAATAGACCAAACCCGGATATAAGAGACTTCTTCTCCAGTCCGACAACTCTCTTATATATCCGGGTATATATATATATATATATATATATATATATATATATATATATATATAAGAGACCCGTATAAGAGATTTTCTCTGGTCCTAATTAGAGCCTGTGTTAATGTATATAAAATAGAGTAAACCCGGATATAAGGATATAAGAGACTTCTTCTCCGGTCCCGACAACTCTCTTATATTTCGGGTTATATATATATATATATATATATATATATATATATATATATATATAGTGTAACCCTGATATAAGAGACCCGGATACAAGAGAAACCCGGATATAAGAGAGATTTTCTCTGGTCCCTAATTAGAGCCTGTGTTAATGTATATAAAATAGACCAAACCCGGATATAAGAAACCCGGATATAAGAGACTTCTTCTCCGGTCCCGACAACTCTCTTATATTCGGGTTATATATATATATACCCGGATATAAGAGACCCGATACAAGAAAACCCGGATATAAGAGATTTTTTCTGGTCCCTAATTAGAGCCTGTGTTAATGTATATAAAATAGAGCAAACCCGGATATAAGAAAACCCGGATATAAGAGACTTCTTCTTCGGTCCAGCAACTCTATATATCCGGGTTATATATATATATATATATATATATATATATATATATATATATATATAGTGTAACCGGATATAAGATATAAGAGACCCGGATATAAGAGAAACCCGGATACAAAAGAGATTTTCTCTGGTCCCAAATTAGAGCCTGTGTTAATGTATATAAAATAGACCAAACCCGGATATAAGAGACTTCTTCTCCAGTCCCGACAACTCTCTTATATCCGGGTTACACTATATATATATATATATATATGATTTTGAATTTGTATATGATGAATTGGATCGTATTTACGATTCCAATGGAATAAATTATGACCATGGAATATTAGTGTTTAAGATTATATATATATATATATATATATATATATATATATATAGTGTAACCCGGATATAAGAGACCCGGATATAAGAGACCCGGATATAAGAGATACAAGAGATTTTCTCTGGTCCCTAATTAGAGCCTGTGTTAATGTATATAAAATAGAGCAAACCCGGATATAAGAGAAACCCGGATATAAGAGACTTCTTCTCCGGTCCCGACAACTCTCTTATATCCGGGTTATATATATATATATATATATATAGTGTAACCCGGATATAAGAGACCCGGATACAAGAGAAACCCGGATATAAGAGAGATTTTCTCTGGTCCCTAATTAGAGCCTGTGTTAATGTATATAAAATAGAGCAAAACCGGATATAAGAGAAATCCGGATATAAGAGACTTCTTCTCCGATCCCGACAACTCTCTTATATCCGGGTTACACTATATATATATATATATATATATATATATATATAGTGTAACCGGGATATAAGATATAAGAGACCCGGATATAAGAGAAACCCGGATACAAAAGAGATTTTCTCTGGTCCCTAATTAGAGCCTGTGTTAATGTATATAAAATAGACCAAACCCGGATATAAGAGACTTCTTCTCCAGTCCCGACAACTCTCTTATATCCGGGTTACTATATATATATATATATATATATATGATTTTGAATTTGTAGGTCTGATGATTTGGATCGTATTTACGATTCCAATGGAATAAATTATGACCATGGAATATTAGTGTTTAAGCCTTTTTTATTATATATATATATATATATATATATATATATATATATAGTGTAACCCGGATATAAGAGACCCGGATATAAGAGACCCGGATATAAGAGAAACCCGGATACAAGAGAGATTTTCTCTGGTCCCTAATTAGAGCCTGTGTTAATGTATATAAAATAGACCAAACCCGGATATAAGAGAAACCCGGATATAAGAGACTTCTTCTCCGGTCCCGACAACTCTCTTACATCCGGGTTACACTGTATGTTATTTCTTTTATTTCACATAGAACAATACTACATCAATATTGCAATCACAAATATTCATATTGTATTGCATTCATCCTTTCTTGTTATTTTAGTCGTTACTTAATAACTAACAATGTTTCCTTGCAAGTGTTAAGTGAGGGCGGACTCCATATTCCACCCACCGCGCCACGTGCTCACACACATTCGCATCATACTTGCCATTTTAGAAGTAACTATTTTGATTCTTGAAGTCATTGCATTTGAATTAGCAATAACAGTGTTATATGCCGTGCTAATAGGAATATATAATTGACAAACACGGTGGATAAAAGAAGTAAAAGAATAAAGGCAAGTCGACGCAAGTCAATCCAGTAGTGAGTGCTACTATTGGAAGGTCAGTAGTTCTTGTGTAATTCTGATTCGTATTCATCAGATCCCAGCTAGACGATATTTACTAGCCTGGGGAAGAGGTAGGATGTGACACAAGGGCGTGTTAAATGTGGGTCAATCCGAGCCGGAAGCCCAAAACTTCCCCGTAGACCCTGTTTAAAACGGGGTAGCTGTTTCCCGAGACAAAATTCTGCTTTTCGATATAGCCTCGTCTGGGGATCCTCTCTACCAAGGGGTAGAGAGTTTGACCAGCACTGCTGGATAATATCTCAGCAGGATGGTATCTAGCAACTGCCACACGCAGTCACATGTGGCATAAGGCCGAATTTAATGTGGAGAACCCGAGCCAGTAGACGCATAAACGGGATCAGGTCTGTTTACTTCCCCGGACGAGATTCTGCCTTTCGGCATAGCCTCGTCCGATTTCCTCTCTGCCCGAAGCACAGCTGGAACAGATTCCAACTACTATATTTTTTAACCTCCTCAGGCGATCAGATGTGGGACAAGGCCGTGTCTAATGAGGGGCATCTGAGCTCGTGGGCTCAGCCAAAAATTCACGTATAACCCCTGTAAAACGAGCTCGGGTAGCTGTTTCCCGAGACGAGATTCTACCCTTCGGCATAGCCTCGTCTGTGGATCTTCTCTGCTCAGAGGGAGAGAGTTTGACCAGGGGCACCAAAAAAGATTTCTGCTAGAGTATCTAGCAACTGACCCACGCAGTTAAATGTGGCATAAAACCGAATTTAATGTGGGGTTCCCGAGCCCATATGGACCTCAAAAAATCCCCGTAGACCATGCATAACCGGAATCGGGTCAGTCTACCTCCCCGAACGAGACTCGTCCGGGTTCTTCTCTGCTCGAAGGCCCAGAGTTCGACCAGCACAACTGAAAAGATTTCAGCTGGAGTATTTAGAAATTGTCTCACGCAGTCACATGTGTTACAAGGCCGAATTTAATGCGGGGTTCACGAGCCTGTAAGCTCGGCGAAAAAATCCCCGTAGACCCCGCATGAACGGGATCGGGTCAGTATATGTCACCGAACGATACTCTGCTCTTCGGCATAACCTCATCCGGGTTCCTCTCTGCCCGAAGGCAGAAACTTCGACTATCACAGCTGAAAAGATTTCAGCTGGTATATTTAACAGCCCTCCACCCACGAGGGTCGTATGTGGCACAAGGCAGAGTTTATCGTGGGTTCTCCGAGCCCGTAGGCTCGGCCAAAAATATTCCCTTCGAACCCGTATAAACGGGTTCAGGGTCGGTCTACCTCCTCAAACGAGACTGAAAGCCTGATCCGGGTTCCTCTCTCCCCAAAGGCAGAGAGTTCGACTGTATAGCCGAAAAAGATTTCAGCTAGACAATATTTACTTGGAACGAGGGTAGATGTGACACAAGGCCGACGTTTACGTAGGCTCGGCCAAAAAAATCCCCGTAGAACCCGAATAAACCGGATCGGGTTGGTCAACCTCCCCAACGTGACTCTGCCGTTCTATGTAAAATGCGTGATTGCTTTTTTTTTTTTATCAAATCTGCTCAGTGGAAAACTTCATGATGCCATTTTTTACCTTAGGCGTCTGGTAGGGACCCGGAAAGTAATGACTACACACCAGAAAACAAATGAAATAATAATAATAATAATAATAATAATAATAATATTAATAATAATAATAACTGCAATGTATCTTTGAAGATCTTCAAAAATCTATCAAAGTTCAAGGACATTCAAATCTAAATCTCAAAATATGGCCCAGAATGACATCAACAATTTCAGTTGTAGTTGGAGCCCTCGGAATGATTGGATAAATATCCTGATAGACTCAATGAAGGGATCCGTGCCTGAAAGAATCATTGAAGGGAGCATTTCTGAAAGAAATACAAAAATTGTACTCAGATGTAGATTACGAAGACCTTTATCTATGTAAAATATGTGATCAATTTCTTTTTTCTTTATTTATTCAAAAAATGACCAGTGAAAAATGTCATGATGCCATTTCTGACCTTAGGTCTCTGGTTGGCACCCGGGAAGAAATGAGTATACATCAGCAATCAAAGGAAATAATAATAATGAGAAGAAGAAGAAGAAGAAGAAGAAGAAGAAGAAGAAGAAGAAGAAGAAGAAGTAGTAGTAGTAGTAGTAGTAGAAGAAGAAGAAGAAGAAGAAGTAGTAGTAGTAGAAGAAGAAGAAGAAGAAGAAGAAGAAGTAGTAGTAGTAGTAGTAGTAGAAGAAGAAGAAGAAGAGGATAAAGGTTTAGTATCTCATTGCTTCAGAAGTCTCTGTTTTCTTGGCAGTGCAACTCTTCGGCAAAAAGTGCTTACTGTCTAAAAATTGATGGCGAATACTTATAAAGCAAGATCTACGGATAAAAACGTAGAACATTGATTGACAGATTTACTTGTTTTTTTATGGTTTATCAACCTTTTGCATATCATAGCAATAACAATAAAAGAAATAAATGAGTAAATAATAGGGAAATAAAAACCACTAGATTGATATTATCATAAAAGACAAGAAATTCAGGAAGTTTATGCTTATTGACATAGCAGTTCCATCTGAGAGAAACAAACACATGGAAATTATCGGGAAATTGTCCAAATACAAAGACCTGGAGATTGAGATTAACAGGATGTGGAAAATGAAGACTGTTACTGTACGAATAGTAATCGGCGCTTTGTGCCTTGTGTGAAAAGGAATGGACAATTTTACTAACAATGTCCCAGGTAACATCAACATACAAGTTGCCCAGAAGATCACCCTACTAGGAACATCCCATATACTAAGAAAAGTGCTATCAATTAAATGATATTTCTCCTATAGGACCATAGTTTGGACCCGGCTTTACATGATACAAAGCAGGAAACAACATACGAAATAATAATAATAATAATAATAATAATAATAATAATAAGAAGAAGAAGAAGAAGAAGAAGAAGAATTCTTTAGCATCACATTGCTTCAGAAGTCGGCGTTGCTTGGCAATGCAGATATTCTGAGAAATGTGCTTAATATTTGAAAATTTATGAAGCACAATGATAAGATCTCCGGCTAAAAAGGAAGAAACAGTGAAGAAAGTTGATTGATTGGCTTGTTTTTTACGGATTATCAACATTTCACCGCTTATTTACAGCCACAAAATAGTTTTAGGATATAAGAATCTTTTGAAATAATAATGATTTACTGTTAGCAGTCCTACTAATTAATCCATAGCTGGGAGAGATGAGGTGAATCGTTAACTTTTCTAAAGGGTAAATCTTTCTTAAATCTTTTCATTCTGTTTCACTTCCAATAGACATTTACGTCTTAGTTGCAATGTTGCCTTACTTGGGGCGAATTGATAAAAAATAAAAAAAAATAAAAAGAGATAATATAACTACATTTTTCACCATGATGCATTGACCTAATGTTGTAACTCACCAATAATCGCCTATCAATTATGTGCGTTGACTTGGAAAGCGATTATCTTGAAATAATTACTATTGGTTTTGCAATTTTTCTCATGAAGCTAAGGACATTTTGATGTTCCTACGTAATTTACCAGCGTTTCTACAAAATAATAATTTGTTCTGAGATAAAGGCTCGACACGGATGTGTGTACGTCAATCGATCTCCAACGAAATGAATAAAATGCAAGAATAATAAAGGAACAGTATTGGTACTAATTGTAGACTGGCTTTAGTGAAACCTATGCCATTAAGAAGGCTTCGGGCACATTTAGGGCGGCCAATAACAATGGCGAAATTGGTCTGATTAGGCGGGGGGAGAAATAATAAAGCCAGTGGTCAGCGTGGACACTGAGGACCATCATAAATTTAACACATCGTTAACACTTGATATGCTTTTGTAGGAGGTTTTAGCAGAAAGAAAGAAAAAAAGATTAACGACTTCTACTGGAAATGAAATGGGTATCTTTTAAAAAATCTCAGAACGATAAACCAACACAGAAACAATGATAGAAAAAGAAAAGATCTGGAAAAATAAGAGGAGGAGGAGAAGGAAGAGGAGGAAGAGAAGGAGTATCAAAAGAAGAGGAGGACTTAATGAAGAGGAGGTGGAGGAGTCGCAGAAGAAATAGAAGAAGGAGGAGGAGGAGGAGTTGCAGAAGAAGGAGGAGAATTTTGGGGGATGAGTCAAAGAAGAAGAAGAAGTAGGAGGAGGAGGGAAAATGTAAGGGATGAGTTAAAAAAGAAGAAGAAACAGAATAATGAGAAGGGTAGGTGCAGTTTAAAAAAACGTATAGGAAGAGAACGAGGGGGAGGAAATGAAGAAGCATAAGGAGGAGGAGGAGGATGATTTAAAAAAGGAGAAGGAAGCGAAAGGAGGAGGAGGAAGCGGAATAATAATAATAATAATAATAATAATAATAATAATAATAATAATAATTGGCATTATTTATACGCGGATTGTTGCTCTAATATATTGACGCGTGGCTGAGTGGCAAGAACAAGATTGATTTGTCAGTAAGATGATTATTGGAGAGGTGCCTCCCTAAACGTTGATCAAACTTTCCTTGAGGGTAGATGAAGTGGCCATGACTGCATTCTTTTTTCATTTAAACCAAATTCGGTTTACCAGTTAGACGAGAAAAAAAAATTACACACGAGGAGGGCATTAATCTGAAGAGATCTCAATGTAAGTAACAGAGCAATATAATAATAATAATAATAATAATAATAATAATAATAATAGTTGGAGCCCTAGGACTGATTGGAAAAGATTGCAGTAGACTAATTGATGGGATTCCTGGAAGTCCATGCCTCAAGGAGATACAAAAAATTGTTCTGACAAGTACAGCCCCACCTTACGAAGGGCTTTATCTATGTAATTTATTTATTTATTTTTTTTTTTTTGTCAGTGGAAAGTGCCATGACGCC
>CAHIKZ030000236.1:610000-622500 GCA_903632075.3 Acanthosepion pharaonis | reverse complement strand
AATATATTTGTTAACTTAATTCTCTTTTTGTGTCTTTATTTCTGGCCACAACAAATACGCTTTTAACAATAACAAAAATATATTACAAGTGATACATTTTTGTAAAAGCTATTACCAATGTTCCCCAGAAAATTTAATTTCGGCATTAAATAGCCCATAATAAGTAGATGTGCCTCTAAACAAACTCACAAATGTTACAGCTACATTTTTGAAGATCAAAATTGACTGTGAACCAAGAAGCCGAAAGAGAGTCCCACGCGTGAGAAGTGCGACAGAAGAAACTGTTAGCATAGAACTTACGGTGACATCTAGAAATTTCAACTGTAAAATAATGATACCTTCCCTCCAATCGACAACTGTGCTTAAATTCATTAAATCTAGCTACCATAGCTGAAAGTTCGTCAGTACAATTACCACAAAAGTATTTATAGAAAAATCACATGAAGGTACGTCACGACGGGGCGAGAGGGACTGAAACTGAGATGCCATGTCAGGACCAATAATATTGCAAGTATTATTTTGCATTTTATCAAGAACATTTGAATATACAGCAGAAGCAGCAGGCTGAATACGGCGGCAATATCCAAAGGAAAAACGAATGGTAAACTCATAAATATATAAAACAGATTCGGCGAGATTACTTAGTTTGCCGGACAATTTTTGTGTGATATTTCAATGAACAGGGTTTGTTAGCTTAATGTGCAAGCGCTTTTTACCAGCAAATATTTTATAATTATTGTTCTGAATGGACTGGAAAATGCCACAACGAAAAAAAAAAGCCGTAGTGGTACTTTTCATCGCGGCATCGAGAAGTTTCACCGGAATCTACTGTACGGTTCAGATACCATTTCACTAAAATGTCAGTGCAGTAGGCCTGATATTATACACCTTCTGATAGGATTACTTCCCTCGGAGTTAATCGAAGGTTCGGATCCCTGACTATCAGGCGGTTAACGCCAAAACCCGGAAAACATCTACCTCCAGCATCCTTAATGAAGGGACAATCAAACCAGGAAAGAAAATACATGCGTGATGCTCCGAATAGGCACGACATGACTTCCCAGACGTCACGGAAGCAGCACTCAACATTGGGCCAGAAACATTGTACTGGTCGGAGACCTGAAGGCAGCGAGACAAGCTCAGTCATGGGCTTGTAACATTGAAATCATTTAAGATTGTAGTTATCAGGGAAGCAAGAAATCAGAATGGATATCCACAGGCGGGATGTGTATGAAAAGAAACTGAGTTTAAGTGGCGGTGTAATCTAGCTATTTCAACAGTAAAACGGTGAGACCTAATTGCCAATCTAGTATCGCGTTCAAATTTATGTAGATGGAGAACCAGAGAAAAAGATTATCCGAGCAGTTACGATGAAAATTTTTATAAAAAAGACGGAGGGGAACCACATCACGACAGTAAGAAAGAGAATGAATTTGAGATGCCTCGTCAGGATCGATTATATTCATCTTCTTTTATGAGCCGTGTACGTGCAGAACCTAAGCGATCAATGGCCCTCCACCACTTCTTTTCCTTCGTAGCTCTCAATACGTTCTTTCTTTTTGTTATTTCTCCCAGATCCTGTTTTGCCATCCACTTGCTTACGCCCGTTAATTATATCACTTGTTGCTTTCCAGCGGCCTTCATTCTCTCTATCCGCCCTGTGAGTGTTAGATTTTCCATAACATTCTTTCTAAATGTGTGTCAAGTGTGAACCAGGGTTGACTGTGTCATTTTGGAATTTTCTTGTGGAGCAAAAAGTCTCCATTTCATAAATGTTCCAATCAGAGGCAAAAGTAGTAATTTTTTAGACGACATGCTACAAGAAGGTTTGGAGGAGAGAAGGTTTAGAGAAGAAAAGGTTTGGGGGAGAGAAGGTTTGGAGGAGAGAAGGTTTGGACGGGAAAAGGTTTGGACGGGAAAAGGTTTGGACGAGAGAAGGTTTGGACGAGAAAAGGTTTGGAGGAGAGGAGGTTTGGAGGAGAGAAGGTTTGGGGGAGAAAAGGTTTGGAGGAGAGAAGGTTTGGGGGAGAGAATGTTTGGAGGAGAGAAGGTTTGGACGAGAGAAGGTTTGGAGGAGAGAAGGTTTGGGAGAGAGAAGGTTTGGGAGAGAGAAGGTTTGGAGGAGAAAATGTTTGGAGGAGAGAAGGTTTGGGGAGAGAAGGTTCGAAAGAGAGAAGGTTTGGAGGAGAGAACGTTTGGGGAGAAAAGGTTTGGAGGAGAGAAGGTTTGGGGGAGAGAAGGTTTGGGGGAGAGAAGGTTTGGAGGAGAGAAGGTTTGGACGAGAGAAGGTTTGGGGGAGAGAAGTTTTGGAGGAGAAAAGGTTTGGAGGAGAGAAGGTTTGGAGGAGAGACGGTTTGGAGGAGAGAAGGTTTGGAGGAGAGAAGGTATGGTGTTAAGTATAAATTTCATCTTTGTTAGCATCCTCTCAAAAACCTCATCGATGCTTACATGTTCGATCCATGGTATCCTATTGTGGCCTTGTTAGGGTCAGAAATAAAGATACAAAGAGAGGAATTGAGTTAAACCAATATATTAACAGAAACAGACATATACAAACGAAAGTGTTATAGCAAGAATGTTCGGTACAACTGTCAGAGATGACTGCTGGAAACTTCCCACTCCAAAAGATAGATTCTGTTCCTATTTATAGCTGGGAGAGTCCATGCGTGTCTGGGTAAATTACTATAGTATATCCTTAGCATCCTTCTGTAGAACCACACCTCAGTTGCCTCGGGTCTCTTCAACTTTGCGGAGGTTAACGAGATTAATATTCTTGTAAAGAAGGTCAGATATCACGTATCCGTTCAGTATACTTTTCCTTGTTACCAACGAAACCATCTTGTGCAATACGTTTTTTGGATTTTGTCAAGAATTTTGAAATGTCATGTAGGAGCACCAGACCAGATATAGCAACTGTATGCATGGACGAATGGTAGTTTTATAAATGGGCAAGATAGATTTCGACGAGTAAAGTTTTCTGGCATGAAATATTGAACCAATTTTCTCTCGCAAGACACAATGAACCAACTTTCCTAGCAGCAGGCCTAACAGTTTATTCAATATAATGTTTCCACTTCATGTCAGCCGAAAACAGTTTCGTTTTGAGTCGTTAAAATTCCCATAGAGTAATGTAAATGTAAATATATATATATATATATATATATATATATATATATATATATATATATATATATATATATATATATATATATATATATATATATATATATACACACACACACACACTCACTCACACTCACTCTCACTCAGGAGGCACGGTGGAGAATGGATAGCGGCTTGGATTGAGGAATCGCAGAGCCGAGTTCAAATTCCAGTCGAATCCATTACATTCACTTACGTGCTAATACCCTTGGGAAAGGTATGAATCCTATTCCTCTCCCTCCAGGTATGGGTAAAATAGCAGGACAGACTGGGTTCTATTGCCTTAGTTGGCAACTGGTCTAGGAGAAGGACAACTCTGAATTCAAAACCTGCGGAGGTTTGTTTGGGGACCTTTGTGGCACACAGAGCACCAGGTCTCTGTATTCGTCCCTCAAAAAGTGTGGATGGTCCTGCACGAGGCCTTCACCACTATAATCAAATCTCATGTGCCGGTGTCGGGCTGTCAGTTTCTTAGAAGCTGATCTGTTTGACCCTCATACGTCGAATCTCGACGGGAGAGTCGATTATATATGACTAGTGAGCAAGTCAAAATGATTTAACTCCCTTTATAGTCCACCAATAGAAGGTTAACCAATCAGAAACCGCAGAACATTGTATCCGTCGTGTATAAAGGCGGCCATTTTTGTTTACCCTACTCGAATGGCTAGTGCCAACTTGTCAGGCGAAGATGTCAGAAGGAAGAACTACGCTTTGCTACTTTGCTGCGATATCCACTGCGAACCTGCACTACGCTTTCCTACTGTCTCCGAAATATTCACTGCCAACCTCTGGATTCTATACTCGAAGACGACCGTCATGAATTTGTAACATTGGTTATGAGCCCAGATCACGATTATATTTTGACGGGAATGAATCGAGATATAAATTATGGGAGACGAAGTTTTTAGGCTACCTCAGAATATAATAACTCCTTTAATCATCCTTTGCAAAGTCGACCAGGAAGGGGGATGATGATTTTATGAAAAAAAAATGCGACTGTGTTCGCTGAATTAATCCTGAATGACAGTAGTTTGTCTTTAATAATGAGAGAGGCTAAGGACAATGGAAGCCGAGCTCTACAAATTTTGCGTGAATACTATTTGTCAAAAGGTAAGCCTAAAATTATTGCTTTATATACTGAACTAACCGCGTTAAAGAGACAAGAAAATGAATCAGTAAACAATTATATGATTCGAGCAGAGAATGTCACAAATGCCTTAAAATAGCAGGAGAGACTATCTCGTATGGGCTGCTAATAGCCTTGGTCTTGAAGGGCTTGCCACCGTCATTCAAACCATTCGCGACAGTTATAACTCAAAAAGATAAACAACTAACTTTCACTGAGTTTAAAATGGCGTTACGTAGCTATGAAGAAACTGTAACAGTAAATACTAGTAATTAGTATTTACTCGCCCCAATTAACAACAGATTGTAAATCATTTTTGAGGTCGGGCTGCAATTTGACCTAATCGAATCGAGAAGACTTTACAAATAAGACAGGAATCATGAACATTAGGAAGACCTTTGATGGCGATGATGTCTGCTCTACAAAATGACTGGTTGGTGACATTATGTTGGCGTTGATGTCTGCGAAGACCAAATTGAGAGGCGCATTGTCGTCCAAAGGTTGGACACTGAATGCCAACACCTGGAGGTGGTGGCCTATGCACTGGACGGTCATGGTGTTATTGCCGGCGAAATTCCTGGTCTTGAGTTCGACGAGTTTCAAATCTGTCAATGGCCTGAAAACATAGCGTCCTCCAACTGTTGAGATTTACTGCTGTAACTTCCATTTCCGCAAGATTAACACTGCATTGTTTTAGCATTAATTTCAGGAGGCAATTGAAACGTTTTTTCTTCTTCTATCCTCCAACATATCACTTGCCTTCCAAGTTCTTCATATAGGGTCCTTATTTGGAGAAGGTCTTCGGGAATCCTGATAACATGACCAATCTATCTGGGCTGTCGCTGGATGAAAACCCTCAATTCTGGTACGCTAAAGAATATTGACGTGCGGTATTCGATCTTACTATGGCAATTAGTTTGCAAAAGAAGAACTGGGTATCAAAATAAAACTTTCCAAAATAGAAACTATGATCTGGAATTGGAATGAAAGCAGTGATGACACCTACCCTGAATCCATCATCAAAATAAAAACATCCTCTATCAAGTGATCTAAAGAAATAGGACTCAAGATAAAGCTTTCCAAAACAGAAATGATGATCTGAAATTGGAATGAAAGCAGTGATGAATCCACCTTGAAAATGAAAAAACATCCTCTCTCAAGTGTTCTAAAGAAATAGGACTCAAGATAAAGCTTTCGAAAACAGAAATTATGATCTGGAATTGGAACGAAAGCAGCGATGACACTACCCTGAACCCATCATAAAACTAAAGAATGTGGAACCAGTGAACACTAAAGACTTTAAACAACGTATGAATCATCCATGAAAAAACATCCTCAAGTCTTCTAAATTAAAAAAACAGGACTCAAATTGATATAGAAAATTGAAATAAAGACATTGAACAACGAATATGCTGTGGTAGGGTTATGTTCGTCTAACGCTTCAAATTGCTATGAAACTAAAATATTAACCTGAAATCTCGAGTCATGTTCTTAAATAGCCTCGCCAAATCGAGACTTTCATATGCGTGGAGCCAAACCTTTTAGAAATGTCTAAACAGTTGTATACAAGCGCTTCCTAAGATAAATTCTAAAAACGATTTTGAGCAAATAAAGCCTGAGGGCCTTGGCAAAGATCATCCTTCTTTGAACCTTGTGGAATGGCGCTACAGAATCACAAAGAACTGTACCAAATAACAGAAACGACATCCCTAGAGGACCACCTTCAGCAGAAACAACTATAATTTACATAGCATGTAACTCGAAGAGAAAATAAAGACAAATATCAGGATATTCCGCACGACTTGAAACAAAAGGCTAGGAAGGAAACTCACATCAATAATGGAAAGAGCGATAACAACTACTGTACTTGAGAATCCTCTTTTCCTAAAAAGAGTGTTTTAAGGAAAATATTTTATAAAATTTAACTTAAAACAGTACTGGCTGCTCGGTCAGTGAATGCCAAATATTACCTTATAGGCTTATATTATCATTATTATGATTACCACCAATTTTTATTTTCCCTTTCAGACCATAGTTGTTTCATTTTGGTACAAACATTCACCAGAATTTCCGTAACTTAGTTTGAAACAAGTGCACATATAAGAACCCCCCGGCTCCATCAATACTATACTCATTAGTAATGGTCAGAATAGACATAAAGTACACTGGTGCTAGATAATCCCAAGGTAACAATTGTACAAGATAACATAAACCACAACAGTTGATGACAACAGCAACAACTTACATGGGTATCAGGGCACCTTGATGTGGTGTAATGGTTAGCAAGCATGTCACAGTAGTGAGTTTGGTCCTCACTGGTTGGCCAATACGTTCGGCCTTGTGCCACATATAAGCTATTCTTGGAAAATAACTACATGAGTATCATGTGTATCTCGAAGAGAAAATAATAAGATGTTAGCTTTTCACACCCCTTCAAATAAAAGGTTAGGAAGAAAATCCCATCAATACTGGAAAGCAGCTACTGGATTTGAGAAATCGATTTTCCTGAAAAACCATTCCTCTTCACTATTTACCGCCCTTTGTAGCTATTAATAGATTTTTTCTCGTGGCAACTTTTCTGTCTTGGAAAATATTCTATTATAACAATGTACAGGGTGTTGCAGAAAAATCCGACGCTTGACAAAAAGAAAACGAAGTAGGCAATAAAAACAAAAGTTGTATATGCAGAGAGCCGACAGTTTATTTAGCAACAGTCAGAGTTACATATTACATTATTTTCCAATGTAACCGCCGGCGGCGGCGACGACCATCTCAAGGCGGGCACGATGAGTCACACGTTTTGGCGAATATGTCCTTATATGTAGGAACGAACACCTCCACAATGGCAGCCTTCACAGAGTCTACCGTGTTGTGGGCGTGCTTGCTGGTCTTGGCCTCGATCACTCCCCAGAAGAAATAGTCAAGGGGGTTGCAGTCGGGTCAGGAGGGCGGCCACAAGTCCGGCGACCAGTGGTGTGGAACATTGTCGAGCAGCCACGCCTGGGTGGTCTTAGAATTGTGTATAGGAGCGGAGTCCTGCTGGAAGACTTAAAGAAGACCGGCGGCGATCTCGTCCATCCAGGGCTTCACCACGCCCCTCAGCACTTCCTGGTAGATCTCAGCGTTGACTCTCAGGCCCTTTTGAAAAAAGAACAGACCCCGCCTCTGGAGATGACGCCAAGGACCATGACGGAAAAGGGATACGTCGTATGCGTCATGACGGGAACCTCCTCCATGTCTTTGCAGATCCACTTGTCGTTCTGCCCATTGTTCGTCTGGTCCTGGATGAAATTCTTTTCATCAAAGAAGGACCTCAGCATCCCGGCGGACCTGTGCTTGCGCTCGTCCAGCAAAGCCGCCGCCCTGACCTTCCTCAACTCCTTGGAGGCATTCGTGATGACCATGCGGTGAGACTTGCACTAGGAGGAGTAACCAATGTCCTTCTTGATCGTTCGACAAATCGTCGACTTCTTACAGACTATGTTCTTTTACTTTTTGTCAAGTTTCGGATTTTGAGAAATTATGTCCCTTGAGAATTACTGGTACGACCGAGGATATTAACATGGGTTATTCGATCTCGCCATGACAGTCCGAGATTACTTTGAAGACAGGAGTGAATAGTTTTGTCATCAGCATAGAGAGCGATTTGAGAATTTATGATATAAAGAGGGATGGTAAACAGTTAAAATCTACTTAGGAGTAAATCGGAAGTTGTGGAGAACCATATTCACGTGGGTCTGCAAGGATGTACATAAATATGGTTCTTTTAGTCACTTTTTCACCGACGGTGAGACTCTCTGTCTTTTATATAAATATTTACCTGGCTACTGCTCTCATGGGCTTTTTTTTTTTTACTAGTGGCTGGAATACCTGTGTTTAAAACGTGCTACTTGATTGTCACTTAGGTCCCACCATTTCATTGTTGAATTAGGTAAATGTAACCACCAATTCTACTCCAAAAGTTTCGTTTCTCGAATGTGGAACTCCCTTCCGTTTCCTTGCTTCCCTGATAACTAAAATCTTTGACAATTTAAATGCAATGTCAATTGTCATCTTCTATTTTCTTGAATTCCGTTCATCTTTTATGCTTTCATCATTCCTCCTTATACGCACGCATTTCTTTCTCTTTCACTCTCTATAATCCCCTGCGTACTAGTGGCATTCCGAAATGATTAAAAAATAAAAAAAGGATATGGTGTATGAAATAAAACATCGGTGTAGCAAAGAAAATATATACAATTGTAGCAATTACAGTTGTTGAAGAATGAAAATGGCAGAAATAAGACTTAATAGGAGAAAATAAAATGGAGTTTCAATTAAAGTTTAATATTTGTTACTGTTTATGTTTATCTTCATTTTATTCAATCTTTTATCAAGCCTATTGTTTTTTAATAAAATAAAACATTCTTTCTAAGTCGTTTTTACCCATTCATGTTTGATTTCCTTTGATTTTTAAAATGATCTGTGCCTATTTTTTTTTTTTTTTTTTACCCCCGTTTACCATAGCCTGAATTCTCAATTTTTTTGGTTTTACATTTAATTTAATTCATAAAAATTCCTTTGTGTCCTTATTAAATATTACATTTTTTTGCTTTTACAAAATCATTTTTATTTCTAATTGTTACTTTCGTTACCTGCCGGGCGTTAGAGAGCGAAACCTTTACGGCTACCCCCGACATGACAATCAAACATTCTTATTGCTGGTCCCGACCCCCCTCAGCAGACGACTTCGGTTTCACAAGACTTGATTATTATTTTATTATCTGGCACAGTTTTCTCATAGCTTTCTTTCTCTTTTGTTTATTGTTTTGAGGATTTTAATTTCGAAATCATTGGAGGAAAATATTGTTTATTTTGCCTTTGCAAAGGTTAAAGATACATAGAAAAAGGTAACCAAAAAAAAATGGTACAATGGAAGAAAGAAGAAAGGCTTGGAGGTAGAAGTGAAGAATGAAAAGAGAGAAAAAGAAATTTATTGAAGAAAGTTATAAAGAACGCCTTCAGGTGTACACGAACGAAAGAACGAAAGAAATAAAGAAATAAAGAAAGAAAGAAAGAAAGAAGGAAACAAACAAACAAACAAACAAAGAATACAAGTCAGAGAGTAAAAGAGTAATACAATGAAATATATAAAAAGAAGGGGAAAAGAGAAAGGGGGACAAATCGTGAAGAGAGTAAAAGACGTATAGGCAGGCATGGAGAAAGAAAGAAAGAAAGAAAGAAAGAAAGAAAGAAAGAAAGAAGCAGAGAGAGAGAGAGAAGCGAAGAAAAATATATTAATACGATGTAAGATTTAAAAGAAGAAGGAAAGAAAGTTAAAGAAAAAAACGAGAAAGGAGAAGGAATTTGAAACAGTGATAAGGAAGAAAGATAGAGAGAAATAAATAAATAAATAAATAAATAAATAAATAAATAAAGAAAGAAAGAAAGAAAGAAAGAAAGAAAGAAAGAAAGAATACGTGTGAGCGGAGAGAGTAAAAGAGTAATACAATGAAATATATAAAAAGGAAGAGGAAAAGAGAAAGAGGCAAAAATCGAGAACAGAGAAAAAGACACACATGCAGGCATGGAGAAAGAAAGAAAGAAAGAAAGAAAGAAAGAAAGAAATGCTAGCAGAGAGAGAGAGAGAGAAGCGAAGAAAAATATATTAATACGATGTAAGATATAAAAGAAGAAGGAAAGAAAGTTAAAGAAAAAACGAGAAAGGAGGAGGAATTTGAAACAGACACAATATTAAGAAAGAAAGAAAGAAAGAAAGAAAGAAAGAAAAAAAAGAAAGAAAGAAAAAAGAAGAGGAAGTATTATATTAGAAAGAGAAATGTGAGAAAATGGTGTGTAAGAAAGAAAGACAACTAATATACTAGAAATAAAAAGAAAGTAAAGAAGTAAGAAAGAAAAGAATGAAAAATGGTACTAGTGTATGAGAAACAAAGAAATGAAAGAAAGAAGGAAAGAAAGCAAGAGAAATATTAGATTAGAAATAAACAAGAGAAAGTTGTCAGAAAGAAAGAATAAGAAAGAAAAATACAGAATAAAAAAGAAAGAAAGAAAGAAAAAAGAAAGAAAATGAAGAGAAGTAAAAAAAAATAAAATGATATTAACGTATTAGAAAGAAAGAAGAAAAAACAGTGAATGAAAAAATGAAAGAAAGAAAGTAAGTGAGTCGAAATAATGAATAAGAAAAAAAGAAAAGTAAAGAATGAAAAAAATACGAGAGATTAGAAAGAAAGAAAGAAAGAAAGAAAGAAAGAAAGAAAGAAAGAAAGAAAGAAAGAAAGAAAGAAAGAAAAAATAAAGGAAGGAAAAAACGGGAAAATATTAGAAATAAAATAGAAAGGTTGGGTGTGAGAATGAGAAAAAGAAAGAAAAAAATAAGAAATAGGAAATAAAGAAAGGTAAGGAAATAAAAATGGTTTTAAAGAAAGAAGAAAAAAAATGAAAAGAAAATGAAAGTATGAAAAATGAGGCTAAATGATGTAAAAGAAAGAGAGAAAGAAAGAGACTAAGAAAGAAAGAAATTCAGAAAGTGAGAGAGATAAGAAAGAAAAAAGAAAGAAAAAAGAAAGAAAAGTAAAAGAGTTAAACAGAATATTAATCGTGATGGGACAGAAAGTAAGAAAGAAAAATAGAAAAAAAGAAAGGAAGAAAGAAAGAAAGAAATTCAGAAAGTGAGCGAGAGAAGAAAGAAAAAAAGAAAGAAAGAAAGAAAGAAAGAAAGAAAAAAGAAAGAAAGAAAGAAAGAAAAATAAAGAAAAGTAAAAGAGTTAAACAGAATATTAATCGTGATGGGACAGAAAGAAAGAAAGAAAGAAAGAAAGAAAGAAAAAAGAAAGAAAGAAAGAAAGAAAGAAAGAAAGAAAGAAAGAAAGAAAAGAAAAGTGATATCGGTATATTGGAAAGAAATAATGAAATAAAGAAAAATAAATATCAGAAATCAAAAGAAAATATTAAAAAAAAGTAAATTGTGTGTAAGAACTAAAGAAAGAAAGAAAGAAAGAAATAAAGAAAGAAAAAAAGAAAATAAAGCAAGAAAGAAAATAAAGCAAGATAATTAAACAAATAAAATCCATATTAAAATATTAGGTAGAAAAATGAATGCAAAAAACAGGAAGATAAAGGAAACAAGTAAAAATTTTATATTAGAATAAAAACAAAAATGAGAAAATCCTATGTAAGAAAGGAAGGAAGAAAAAAAAACTAATGTGATATTTTAGAAAGAAAGAAAAACGGAGAGAAAATAAAGTAAACAAAAAGAAAGAAACAACGAAGCAATGGAAGGAAGATTGATAAAAAAAGCGGGAAAGATGAAAGACGTATTAAAAAGAAAGAATGAAACAGACGAGGAAAAAGAAAACGAAAGAAAAATTTGTATAATAAGGAGAGGAAAAGAATACAAATTTAAAAAATAGAAAAGGACAAACAAGAAAAAGAAAATAAAAATATAGAAAGAAAAAAATGAGGCAAGAGTGATAAAGAAAACGGGAGAAAATCAAAGAAAAAAGAGAAAGAAAGAGAAAGAAAGAATTAAAACGAAGAATTAAATAAAACAAAGAGTAAGGTCAAAGAACAATAGATGAAATGAAAAAGAAAAGACTTAAACGAAATATTTAAATTAAGAAAAGAAAGAATTAATTGAAATAAATAAATAAATAAATAAAGAAAGAAAGACAGAAAGAATGAAAGAAAGAAAAATTTAGTAAAAAAAAAATACAAGAGATGAAGAAAGAACAACACAGGGTATGTAGGAAAAAATAAGTTTAAAGCATCGAATGAAAGAAAGAAGATACTGTAAGACTGAAACAAGTAATCAAAGAAAACACTAAGAGAAAAGGAAAGTGTAACAAAGAAAGTGATAAAGAAAGAAACAAAGAATATACAAATAAAAGAGGGAAAGACAGAAAGAAGGAAGAAAGGAAAGACATGAAAGAAAGTAATAATTAATAAGGAAATAAGGGAAGACAAAATGTGAAAATAAACAAGAAAGTAGAAAAAGAGTAACAGGAAGTAAAGGAAAAAGAAGAAAATTAAAGAAAGAAAGAAAGAAAGAAAGAAATGGAAAAAAGAAAGTAAGAAAGAATGAAAGAGATGGAAGGCAGGAAAAAAGAAAGAAATAATGAATAAGTCAATGAATGAGAGAGGAAAGGAATGAAAAGAAAAAAAGAAAGAAAGAAAGATATGGAAAAAAGAAAGAAAGAATGAATGAAAGAGATGG
>CAHIKZ030000236.1:597500-605000 GCA_903632075.3 Acanthosepion pharaonis | reverse complement strand
AGAAATTATATAGAGAACATATCAAAATCGTTACACAATTGCAGTCGTGTTTCGATGCATATCAATGCATCTTATCACGCGATTATACGTTACCGGCGAGTGAAGGATGTAAAGCAATGTCGATCCTGTTCAATATAAACATGGGTGACAAGTTGGGAATACCAGGTGATGCAAGATTTGATACAAGAATATTTAAAAGGCGTACGATTATATAAAGTTGAAATACCTATTCTTGTACAATCATCGAAGTTAAGTAATGTCAAACCATGATCAATACCTAGATGGGTGACAGATTGGGAATACCAGTTGATAGAAGATTGAAAATGAGGATGATATAAAGGGCGTACGGCCATATTACATTGAAACGGCTGTTTTAGTACGATCCTTGACGTATCGAGCTTTGTTAGTACCTAGATGTGGGACAAATCGGGAATACCGGGTAATAAAAAGAGCGTACGGCCATGTGACAATGAATCACCGGTTCTCTTACGATCTTTGAAGTTAAGCAATGTCGATCCTTGTCAGTACCTAGATGGGTAACAGATCGGGAATACGAGATGTTGTAAGAATGGATATGATGATAATATAACGTGCGTACGGTCATATGACGTTGAAAAATCTGTTCTCGTATCGTCGAAGAAAAGCAATATTGAGCCTGCTCAGTAACTAGATGTGCAGCTGCTTGGGAATTACAAGCGCTTATAATTGGATAATAGGATAATATAAAGCAAGTACGTCCATGATGTTGAGTACCCTGTTCTCGTTCGATCCTTGAAGTTAAGCAATGTCGAGCCTTGTCAGGAGCTAGATGGGTGACAAATCGGGAATACCAGGTGCTGTAAGATTTTATATAAGTATGATATGAAGGCCGTACTGAGATATGACGGCGAAACTTCTATTTTCGTACAATCATCGAAGTTAAGCAATGTAGAGTATGATCAATAGATAAATGAGTGACAGTTTACTAATACCAAGTGTAGTAAGACTGGATATTAGAATGATATAAAGAACGTACGGTCATGACGTTGAGTACCCTGTTCTCGCTCGATCATTGAAGTTAAGCAATGTCGAGCCTTGTCAGTGGCTAGATGGGTGACAAATCGGGAATACCAGGTGCTGTAAGATTTTATATAAGTATGATATGAATGCCGTACTGAGATATGACGGCGAAACTTCTGTTTTCGTACGATCATCGAAGTTAAGCAATGTAGAGTAGGGTCAATAGATAAATGAGTGACAGTTTGGTAATACCAGGTGCAGTAAGACTGGATATGCGAATGATATAAAGGGCGTACGGTCATATGACTTGGTTTTCGTACGATCATCGAAGTTAAGCAATGTCGAGCCTGGTCAGTACGTAGATATGTGACAGATTGGGAGAACCAAGTGCTGTAAGATTTGATATGAGGATGATATAGAGGGTGTACGGTCACACGATATTGAAACACCTGTTTCTTACGATCCTCGAAGTTAAGCAATATCGAGACTGATCAATTCCTAGATGGGTGACAAACCGAGAATATCAGGTGCTGAAAGAATGGATATCAGAATGTTATCAGGGGCGTACGGCCATATGACGTTGAAACATCTTTTTTTTTTTTACGATCATCGAAGTTAAGCAATGTCGAGACTGATCAGTTCCTAGATGGGTGACAAATCGAGAAAACCAGTTGCTGAAAGATTGGGTATCAGAATGTTATCAGGGGCGTACGGCCATATGACGTTGAAATGTCTTTTTTTACGATCATCGAAGTTAAGCAATGTCGAGACTGATCAATGCGTAGATGGGTGACAGATTTCAATAATAGGTGCTGTAAGAATGGATATGAGGATGATATAATGGGCGTACGGCCATATCACGCGGAAAACACCAGTTCTTGTATGATCATCAAAGTTAAGCAACGTCTAGGCTGTTCACTCTCTAGATGGAGGAAATCCCCGGTGCTGTAATCTTCTCGTAGAATCATTGTAGTTAAGCAACGTTGAGCCATGATAGGTGACAGCTTGGGAATTCCAGGTGGTGTATTCTTGCATATAAGTTTAGTTAAATATGCATGATGCCACCTGTACATTCAAGCTTAATTCTATTTAAAAGTGAAATAGAAGTTCTCGTGTTATCATTGAAGTTAAGCAATATCGTGCCTGATCTGATGTTGTAAACCTTGAGATCAACGTGATGCTATGTATAATTACTTAGAATGGAAAATCGAAGGGCCGAGTTCCAATTCCAGTCCGGTTTTTTGTATTCTCTTACAAGCAATTACTCTTGGAAAAAAGTCTGAATCCACCATTTTTCCACCCAGCTATGAGAAAATTAGTACACCCTGTATCAATAGATTATTATCATCTGAAAAGACTTCTGACATTCATAGATTGTTCTGGCTTTAAATAGCCAGCAAAAGATATAAAATCTCTATGAAGTACAAATCAATCAATCTAGATTAACGTTTCTCAGATATGCCATGCATGCCATTTTTATACTTTTTAACCACAGATGACATATACAAACCTTCACTTAATCCATATACACATATACACTGCACAAAATCTGTTAAATCCCACTCTATCTGTGATTGTTTTTGGAAATCATTTGTTAATTAATGTCAAATATGTTGATTTTTAAAGTTATATCGATTGAGATAAACCCTGAAATCCACTTACGGCTGATAAAAGAGATGATTGTTGACGAAGTTTCGAATTTCTTAATGTTAATTTCGCTTCATTTGTTTAATCCATAATCCGGGGCGATTAAATACATATATAATTTTCGAACACTCTAATACAGGGTGCCTCGATGACTTTTTTCGTCATTGCCCTATTTCACATGGAAAAGAAATTCAAACTCCGGCCTGTATAGTAATATTCAAATGCATACAGTAATGAGTAACTTATGTTTTGACGGGCACTATTGGTCACTTGATAAATTCAAGATGGCCAATGTGGTAAAAAAAGTAAAAAATATTTTTTATATCAAATAAAAAAGTATCCTGAAGTCACTTTTTCATTATACAGACAGTTGTTCGTGGTTTTTTCTTATCTGATTTAAATACGAAAAAAAGTTATTTCGTGTAAAGAACGTTTTGAATAACCCTTCACAAAACAATAGAAAATACCAAAATATACCCTCTTTTCAGGGATATTTATATTTTATCTAGGAATGTAACCCAATTATTCGCATTTCGCCTAGCGTTTCTTTTAGTATAAATTATTTGCATATCTCCTTTCAATATATTTTCGGGTAGCTTTAATACTCAAAATTCTATATCACCCACTATTATTTCCAATCGGCTACTACTTTCTATTTCAGATGCCCGACCATCAGTTGAAATCACCCACCGGTGGGTGATATCGGCCATATTGGGAAATCTTTAACTCGATGGTCAGTCTAGTTTCATAAAAATTCTAACCAGTGATTAAAGAAAGATTTGGCGCGCTATGATTTAATTACTGGCTGGTTACATTTTACAACACTATTTGAAAAACATGAGAATTAATTTATTGCTGTTTCTTTTAATCCCTGTCGTGTCGTATATATATATATATATATATATATATATATATATATATATATATAAGTAATCGACTCTCCCGTCGAGATTCGACGTATGAGGGTCAAGCAGATCAGTTTCCAGGAAACAGACAGCCCGACACCGGCACATGAGATTTGATTATAGTGGTGAAGGCTTCGTATAAGACCATCCACACTTTTTGAAGGGACGAATACAGAGACCTGGTGCACCGAATGCCACAAGGTTCCCAAACGACCCTCTGCAGGTTTTGATTTCAGAGTTGTCCTTCTCCTAGACCAGTTGCCATCCAAGGCTATAGAACCCAGTCTGTCCTGCTATTTTACCCATAGCTGGATGGAGAGGAAGAGGATTCATACCTTTGCCAAAGGTATTAGCTCATAAGTGAATCTAATGGATTCGACTGGAATTCGAACTCGGCTCTGCGATTCCTCAATCCAAGCCGCTATCCATTATATATATATATAAAGAGAGAGAGCGAGAGAGAGAGAGAGAGAGAGAGAGAGAGAGAGAGAAAAGAGAGAGAAAGAACTTGTCACCCATGAATTTTGGGCCTCCTTTGAAGGACAATCGTTTCGAATTCTTTGTATCCATTATTCGATTTTTAAAAAAATAATCCGCTTTACAGAAATAGAAATTTTATCCAATGCTTGACTGTATATTCTTTAATAAGATATTCAAAACAGAAATGCCACAGAGTAACCATTTCTGCCTGTCATTGGGCATACCTGACGCTAAACTCCAGGGGAGCAACACTCTACGCCTTCTTGACTTCACTTTGTCTACTGACATGAAGTAGAGCGGGCTATATTTTATCAAATGCTCAGTCTTCTGTTATAAAAGTTGGTTCACTCTGTTGTGCCAGAAACATTTTCTTGTCAGAATGCATTTTACATATTTATAAATCTACCATTCGTCAGTGTATTGAATACTGCTACCATATTCCTGCTATCTATCTCGAATTTCTTGATAAAATTCAAAGAATAATCTGCAATTTAATCGACCCTCCGGCGTAACGTGGCTTTCCTCTGTCTTTTCTATAAATGTTTTCATGGCAACTGCTCTGATGTGCTTTTTTCATGGTACCCTGACTACATGAATTTGTCTTTCGAACATCAATTTAAGGCCAATCGTTTCGAATTCTTTGTGTTCTATACCTTGAATTAATAACTTTGTACATTTAGCTGTGGTGTAAAGTGAAAACGAAAGTAAACTTAACCATTGAAAATTAAACAGAAAATAACAATATTCCTTATTTGCGGGTATACTTATATCTTATCCAGGAATGTGACCCATTTATTCCAATTAAGCGTCCTGTTTTTTTTTTCGTTTTTATACAGGTTATTTACATATCACCTATGAATAGTTTTTCGGGTATCATATGTTGAGTTCCCTTTTTAATCCTATAGCAGCCATCATTTTCTGTTCAGTTGCACATCAACCATCCATCAGTTGAAATCTTCCACTGGTAGACGATATCGCCCAAATTGGAAAACTCTGATCTAAGGAAAGTAAATCCATGATTTTAAACTTTTTCTTCCTTGCGGTCATATCCAAACTCGGAAAAGCGTACGGAAGTAAATCCAGACAGAAAATCCGGTGTGGATCTCCGAAGGCGGTTGGTTGTTCACATTGACAACCAAATGTAATGCCATGTATTCCTTTGGATCGTGTAGCCTAAACAGCATAAGACCTCTGTATACCATCACCCAGGTTCGCGCCCTGGAAACGTCATTCCAGTCTCACCTTTAAAGGACCGAATTTTGACCAATCAGGGCGCTATTTTTGTAGACCCTGATAATGGAAACACACGCAAGCCGTTTTTTTTTTCCTCAACGGCCGTAAAAATATATTGACTGCATGTCAAGCAGAAAGTAGAGTATATTTATATAATCCCCTTTTCTTTCTTTCTTTCTTTCTGCCCTCCTTCCCACTCCTACAAAGAGAGATTCACGTCCAAACCACAACCACATGTAATGCTATGTATTCCTTTGGATCGTGTAGCATAGGCAGCGTACCATCGCCCAGGTTCGCGCCCTAGAGATGTCACTCCAGTCTCACTACAATTTCCCAAAATTAATAATACTTTCGTTAGATCTGTTTCTACAACTATTTTGTAATTTGTCTTGCCTTCTAGTGTTTTTGCTTACATAACGTCTTTTTTTAAGCACTTCATCCCAAGCAAGGCTGGAAGCCACTAGCACGCAAGGGATTACATAGGATTTGCAGCGAGAGCAGATAGGAGTGATAGAGGAAAGGATGAAGAGAAGGATAGTGGATAGATCAAGGCAACTGAAGATGTCGATTGACATTACATTTGAATAGTTGGAGATTATAGCTATCAGGGAAACAGGAAAAGGGAAGGGAGTTCCGCAGGCGAGAGGTGCGAGATATGAAGCTATTCGAGTAGAATAGACAACTACATTTAACAGTTTCTACAGTGAAAGGGTGAGAGCGGGATGCCAGCCTCGTAGGACGCTTGAACTCATGAAGTCTGGGAACCAGCGAAAACAGCTTATCGGAGCAATTACCATGAAAGTATATGTAAAAAAAGACCGAGAGAGGCAACGACACGTCTGTCATAGAGCGACTGCAGACGAGATGCCAGATCAGGGCCAATTTCAATGCATATCCGTCTCTGGTTCTTATCAAGAATCCCGAGGCAAACAGAAGGAGCTCCAGACCATATATGGCAGCAATACTCCAGGCAAGGGCGAATGGTTGATTTGTTATAAAAATAAATCAAACAAACTTGCTGAGATCTTCTAGGACATGTAATATATGTAATATTTATATACCAACATTATAGATGTTCCAAAGTTTGTCATACCTTGGAGTGATAGTGGGAACAACTTCAACTCTCTATAAAATACTTTAGCAGCTACTGACAACTAAGTCCACTTCCAAGCCGGAGAATGGGTGAAGGCAGATCTTCAAAGAAGGCAGTCATTTATGGGCAGGAGTTCCCCACCCTTTAAGACGCCATCAGCCACTTTCACATGGAAAAATTATCTACTGTTCACCTGTATTGTAAAATTGTTAAAGCATTTCTGGTAAAAGTTTGTTACTAGTTCATAATCTGACTTTCTGATGTTTTAAAAATTCCAATGGGAGATAATAAATAACGCGAACATACGCGACGACTGCTAGTACTACCATATTAAAGAACAGAGAAAACCAAACTTGACTATTAAAAACTATACAGAAAATATCAAAATATTTCTTATTTGTGGGGATATTTATATCTTATTCAGGAATGTGACCAATTTATTCCATTAAACTCCTGTTTTATTTATTTATTTATTTTTTTGTTTGTTATTATGCATAATCTCCTTGGAATATTTTTCTGGTATCTTATTCTGAAATGCATTTTTAATACTCAAAATCCTCTATCGCCCACCATAATTTCCAATCGCCCACCATTATTTTTTTTCAGTTGCTAAACGCCTACCCAACAGTTGATATCGCCCACGGGTGGGCGATATCACCCAAACTGGAAAATCCTGTTCGTATAGACGATATGATAAACTAATTCTAGATGTATTTTCCTACGATTAAATTTCTGTCTTGGCTGCTTGTATCATAATTCCAAGTAGTGTAATACGTCATTATTTTCTTAACACTCGGATAGAAGAGTTGATGAACTAGTTTCAAACAACGTTTCTTTCAGGAAAACTTTTTTCGGCATCGGATGGTTGACTCATAGTTCCAAGCGGTGAAATACGTAAGTACGTTATCAACACGCTCAGAGAAGAAACTATAAATTTTTCTAGACGCAGATTCCAATCACTGGACATTGGTTGGTTGATACGTAATTCATAATGATCATATACGTAATTATATTCCAAACATATTAAGTTTATAGGCAAAACTTAGTAGGGTTTACACTTTAGTCAATGAGAAAACATTGATAAAGTTTATACTTAATTCTATAGGTAACCAATGCTCAGTTTAGTACTTGAGTCTCGAGGTA
>CAHIKZ030000236.1:577500-592500 GCA_903632075.3 Acanthosepion pharaonis | reverse complement strand
TTAAAAGATAAGTGATCTAAAATTCAATAAAGTTTTCTATGGGGTTGAGGTCAGGAGATTGGGGCGGCCATGTCATGACATTCACCTGCTTCTCATCAAAGTATTTGATTTGTGACAGGGAGCATTATCCTGCATAAAAATGAGCTTGGTGGGGTCGATTTACACCCGTTCAGCAGAAGGGAACAGACAAGTCTCTAAAATTCTCTTGTACTGCTCTCTCCTGAGGATTCTTTTCAATAGGTTTTAAGAAACCAGTTCCGTGAAAAGAAAAGCATCCCCAGAATATTATACTGAACGGATGCTTGACAGTACTTACTGCTAAATTCAAAGAGCTTTCAAAGCTTCTTCGGACTTTAGATCGCTTATCCTTTGAATTTATCTCAACTTTCGTTTCATCGGAGAAGAGAACATTTAGTAAAAAAAAATCAGGTGATAACTTTTATCGAACAGCACTGTATATATAAGCGCGTGTACTTTCTTAATTTTAACGCCTCCAAAATGAAACTAATCTTTTTTGATTGTCATATTGTCTTACATTCAGATTGTTGAGGCGAATTCCCAGAACCTTTTCGCTGAGATGAAATCTTTTTTAGGTCTTCTGTTAGGAGAGTTGGTTCATCCTGTACTTATAGACATTTTTTCTCGACAGAATCTATTTTACGGATTTATAAGTTTACCATTTTTCTATGCATTAAAAATTGCTGCTACTTCTAGCCTGGTGTGTCTTCTATGCTTTTAGATATTCTCCATAAAATCCAGTATAATCTGCAATGTTAGTATACCTGACCAGTCATCTCGGTTTTCGTCACACTCCTATCGCCGTAACTTCGCTTACCTGGGTATTTTCTATAAACATTTTCATGCTAATTGTTGCTTGTTTTCTTTTTGTTTTGTTTTTTTTTTCTCTTAAGACTTTATTAATTTTAGCGCCGTTTAACAGTTAGATCTCATCATCTTATAGTTGAAATTGCTAGATGCAACCGTATGTTATATGCTAAGATTTAAGATTCGAAAGATTTGGGGTGAATCGCGATAATAGCTTTTAAATTCAATTTGTCTATCTCGAAATTCTGGGAGAAAACGAAGGCTGATAATACATATTAAACATACCTTGAGTATATATTTAACAGGAAAAACAAGATTTATTGACATAATGAATTATTTAGACACATGGGCGCCATTTCAACGGATAACTTCAAAAACCATATTAGTTATTAAATCTGTCAAATCAAATAGAGGCACTTTCAAGAAACTTCGAACAGAAGACATATTCCGGATTATGCGATTTATCGTTGTGAAGAAGCGCCGGTGAAAATGGCTTTGTTTGTTTGATCGGGTTTCCCACGTGATTTTCGGGTAATATTCCTTAAAACCGTATATGCCACAGTCTCGGAGGTCTCCCTATTTGGATCGTTTCTTACCTTGGCAAAGGGTCCTTGATAATTGAAGAATTTTCCACGTCCCATTATTCTTAGCGAGAAGAGACTTTATTATCGCCGTTCATTCAAAATCTGTCGAATCTGAAATACAAAATAAAGTACGTTACACAGAGTAATGAAAACCTGACAATGATGTTGCCGTATTGTGCAAACCAGCTGGGGAAAGTTTTAACAAAATCAATTCACAGAAAATCGGGAAATCCTAATTTTTTCTACCAAGCGTGGTTCGGTGTGTATATATGTAAAGATTTTAACTCGGACTGTCCAATAATAACTTCCCAGCCTTGACAGAATTCAAGGACACATGGCACAGTGGATTAAGGCGTTAGTTAGATCCAGTGACAGAACACAAAGAGTGTGAGTTCAATACCTGGTTAAGGCAGTGGAGAATTTTGAAAGAGGAATTAACAAGAGATAACATACATCCATTAGACATGGCACATTAGACATTTAGGACATTGCAGTCGGCGGCTGCGATCAATTTAAGGACTTCAGCTACGTTGTAAATTTGGTGCCATTCATCTCCGAAACAGACCCAAACATTTGCTCAACCTTCAGGAGTCGCCTTGGTCTCATAAGTGAACAGAACATAACACATGTCCAAAGTCATGTACTTCCGACTCCATTGAATCCTCAAATTCCTATGGCTGGACATTAAAAGAGATATTTTCAAGAAACCTTGAACAGAAGACATAGTCCCAATGATGCGATTTATGGTGGTGAGGAAGCGGAGGTAAAAATGGATTTGTTTGTTTGATCAAGTTTCCCACGTGACTTTCGGGTAATATTCCTTAAAACCGTATCTGCCACAGTCTCGGAGGACCCACAATCAGATCGTTTCTTACCTTGGCGAAGGGTCCTTGATGATTGCCTCCGCTGCAGCCTTGATGGTCGCTCATGAGATATCTTCGAAGTAATTTGGCGTCCGTAGACAAAGATCTTGTTTAATGATAAACAAAAGATTTTCGATAGGATTGAAATCCGAAGAGGCAGACGGCCACAACATCAGGCTTTTACCTTGTATGCTGTAAGAGCCTAAGTTTGATTTGGAGATCCTGACAGAATGGGAGATAGCGTTGTGATACATGGATACTAGAGTCCTTAAAAATGACAGAGATATGTGATTTAGCCATGGATGAAAGATCTCATTTAAAAGAATACAGTAGGCGGCTGTGATCACTTTAAACACGTCAGGCACCATGATTTGGCTAATATGTTTGACTCCAATGATACCAGCCTACAACATGTCTCCTCCAAGCCTGATGTTGACTTCATAAACGTTGGTAACGCTCATCTCCGAAATAGACCCAACTATTTGCCCAACCAGGTCTATCATGAGTCACCCTGGTCTCGTCAATGAACAAAACGCAACGTTTTTCTCTGTCTCCCTTGACTTCAATCTGTTCTGTGAGTATCATATTTTCCAAGCTCTCTTTCCTCATTATGTGTTCTAGAAACTTCAACTGTCTCTGCCTGTTCATAATTAAAAGTTTTTCTTTATGTTTCCATTTAATCTAAAACTTCCTCGTTGCTCACATGTTTCTACTGCCTCTCCTTTATCTCCGAGGAGATTCTTCCGCATTCACTGCCATACAGACGGGTTAGTATTACATAACGATTCAGTTGCCGTTTCTATTTTTCTAACGAAATTTTCCTGTTTCTTAATACTTTGCTCAGCTTTCGGAAGGCATCTTTCGATATCCCAATGCGCCTTCAGTTTTCCGTGTGACTCTTTTCGTCCTCTGTTAAAAACACTCACAGATATTTAAATAGTTGTATTTGAATTTCATATCTCCAATTTTTAATTTGCATATTCTTCCCAAGAAAAAAAAACACCTGCTAAGACAACTAGCCAGTCTCTGTGTCAGACGTCTTTGTGTTGCTTCAACAACCAGAAAGCCGACCTGTGGTTTATATTGTAACTGGCTTACGTCCACATTACGTTGAAAGATGTTAAGCAACATTGACACTGGTAATTACATAGATGAGTGACCGCTGGAAATATCAAGATGCAGTAAGCTTGACTGTGTGCTTAATTTAATAAATCGACGTTGGAAATCGGAGAGTCGAGTTTCGATTCCGGTCTGGTTCGTCATATTCACTTACGCGCCTATGACCTCTTCTCTCCCTCAAATATGGGTTAATTAGTAAGACTTGTATCACTAAACCATTATTATCTCCAGAAAGAAAATTGTTACATTACTTAGTCCCACCATCCATTGTTTACTTGGACACACCATACCACGTACATAAGAATGAATCGTTCTCATTTCTTTCGGACTTATGTGTAAGAAGTAAGTACCAGTCAGAAAGTTTGTTCACAAGAACAGACTCCCAGCACGATGTTTTCCCAATCGCTGCAATCCTGACCTCTTCAAGTCTAGGGTTAAATCTTATCTTTCTTCTATAGACCCCGACCCGTTCTGTGGATTGTGACACGTCGTTTCCGCTAAGCAAGTATAAACGCTTCAAGTTGTTTGCTCTCTAAGAAATTGGTGTTTCGGTGTGTCTTTGGACGAAAGTCGAAAAACTTATTTCGGTGGTCTGGTTCTAAGTCGCTCTTCAAAATAATTGTTTTTTTGGGTTGAAGAGGAGTCCTAAATTTGCGTGAATCTTGGTCAGCTATCTCGAGGCGGCTTCAACTCTGAAACTCAACTCTCTGCTGGAGCCCGAACTGATTTCTGCCTGTTGGGGCCTCGCTTTTTATTGACGCCGACCAAAACCGGGGTGGGTCTGTTGGCGTCAGGGGTTCCTCGATAATTCTAAATACATATCCACCTCTTTTATTTCTGGTTAGGGATTTTCCACTCTTTTCCATTTTTGGGAACCTTTCCTCACTCCCACTTTCTCACCATACCTCTGAGGGGCGTGAACTGCCCTCCCGACTTCTTTGTAGCAGCTTCTCAGACTTATACTCTGGATGGGGCGTCGACAGCCTTCTTCGTGCGTCACGTCATCACCACTCGGCCAATGAGGTCTTGGTCGGGTATCTTTCCTCCTCCTTCGTGCGTCACGTGACCACCACTTGACCAATGATGTCTTAGTCGGGCGTGAACAATCCGTGGCTTTGTTTCGGGAAAAAAAAAAATATCTTGCTTAACTAAAAAAATTATCTCTTCTCTTTTCCCTTTTCTTCCGCTTAAATCGCCGTTATCATTTCTCTAGCCACGAACGGACAATATGACAACTCTTGTTCTACACGTGGTGTTTGTAAGGTATTTTATCGCTAATTTATCAAGATGGGTGGTCTTCTTAACATGGCTTCAAAAAAGAAATATCCCCAAAGTTTTCAGTCAGTCTGTCGCCTCCAAGGAAGAAGAAAAAACACTTCTGGGTCCCCATTCATTTTCCTTCGTTACATATTTCTGATAACATAATTTTATTATCGCAGGCCAAAGTTGTTTCGTCGAAAAACATTCGGTCAGCGGCACTGTTTGTGTGGCATTTAATTTTTCATATCTGTCCAAAGTCCTTTTTAGTGGCCTGTTTCTCGTCACTTATCGAAATAGCATTTTCACTTGAATTTTTCCCTGGCCAGTGGTCCAGCCGTTCGTTTATGCACCTAGATAACACAGCCGTTATCAAAACACATCTGATTCCTTCTTTCTTTCCCTTTCTTTTTTTACTCAGAAATGTAATGACACCCTTTTTCATTTGTTACTTATCAATATTTTCATTGTCTCTTAGCCGTGTGTGGATGCTTATCACCTACGATTCGTCTCGCCTTTCTTTCTGCCTTCTTTTCTTTCTCTTCCTTTCTCTGCCTCGTAAATGGTGCCACAAGACCCATGTACTTTGTTTATTGTTTTTTATAACACCCATACGTAACCACACAGTATCCCTCTATCTTGAGCGGCTCTTGGGCTTTTGTGGACATTAGTATAAAAAACAATAACAAAACAAATCAAAACTATACCAACTTGTAAACTCTGACTTATTTTATAAATATTCAATATTATTTCTGTTGAACATTAATTAACTGGTTCCCGATCAGTTCACATTGAAAGTACCGCTCCCGTAAGATCAGTGAAGTTAAGCAACGTCGAGCTTGGTCAGTACCAAGATGGGTTGCCGCTTGAGGATACCAGGTTCTGTAAAGTAAGAAGTACCAGACGAACAGCTTCTTCCCAAAAACTGCTGCTTTCTGGAATAGACTGACGGTTGAATGTTTTCCCAATCACTACAATTTTTAGCTCTTTAGTCTAAGAATTATCTTTCCTACATAGCCCTATGAAGTCCATTTCTTTACTTTTCTTACGCTCATACAACACCACAGGGCTTGCGGGCTCCAGTGATCCCAAGAGCGAAGTCGTCTATAGAACCATCCATTGCGGTAAGGTCGAGGAGGAGATACTACACTAAACGCAACCAGATCCCTGAGACCCCACCCAACGGCGGAATAGGCAAAAATCTACACGATATCAGAGAGCAACGACAGTCGGCGTAACCAACGTTGACAGACCAAACATCCGACAACGCTATGGCACCAGGTTTGCCAGATCTCGCCGCTTTGAGAGCGATGGGATCGCAGAGATGTCCACCAAAATCAAATTAACACGAAGGATCTCCTCCCACTCTTTTTTATTCACAGCCATCACTGACACCGCCACAAAGGGAGAGGAAACGAATACTTAAATTGGATGACGATCCTAACGCGATCCTAAATAAGACTCCTCCGTGATCTACGCTGTCGTCGCGTATACTATGATAATCGTTATGCTAATGAACTTCCCATTTCTTCTTCTTTTATGTGCCGTGTCCCTTAGGCGACAATGGCTCTCCACTTCCTCCTATCCCTTGTGGCTCTCAATAAGATTTCTTTTTTACTTTGCTACTTCTCTCAGACCCTTTTCTGTCATCCGCTGTCATCTACTTGCTTAAACCCGCTAGGCATTTCACGCGTTGCTTTCCTTTGTCTCTCGTTCTATCTATTAGTCCTGTAAGTATTATATTCTCCAAACCCACCTTTCTCATTATGTGTCCCAGAAATTTCAGCTGTCTCTTATTGATGTTATTGTGTAAGCTTCTTGTTTGCATCATCTCCAAAACTACATCATTGCTCAGATGCTCGACCCATGATAGAATTCTTCTGTAGAACCATACCTCTGTTGCCTTGAGACTCTTCTTTATCTTTTAGAATAACCGTCCAACATTCGCTGCTGTAAACGAGGACATATATCACATTGCAATTCAATACTCTTTAATTTGTTACCAACGAAATCATCCTGCCTCGTAGCACTCGGCCTAGCTTTTGGAATGCGTCCTTTGCCATTCAAATATCGGGGAAAGTAGAACTGGAAGAAAGAAGCTAGTAACGTCACTAATAAGCTTATATGAATTGATTCCATTTTCTGGAATGGAAGTAAAAGTAATAGGCTACAAAGCATAGGAGGTTTTCAAGAGTTTGGATTAGGAATGGACATTAGATCATAAAATTAGTAGTTGATTAAAAGGAAAATAATTCTAAATTTAGTTATATTTGCGCAAAATAATGTGCTTAGAAATTGTTTTTCAAAACAAAACAAATATTTTTATTGTCTGGACATTAGGAAATTAATCTAAAGCCAAAACATTACTAACGATAAATGTCACGGCTAAATTTAAATCCATATCGCAGAAAACTGATTTAACTGACATTTTTTATACTACTTCATGCGATAAATTTCACGGGGTTTTGAAAAGAAATATTTTTTTAATCTAAGTGTCACTTAAGATATTTATCGATTTAATCAATTTATTATTTTTGTGGATTACTACTCAATAATTCGAAGTAATTACTTTATATCGCCAGCTGGAAGAATTATCAATAAACCTAATTAGAAATGTGTAATTAAATGTGAATAATTCTTTTAGTAAGAAAATGTGTTAATTTCATTTTTTTTAAGTTTGGAAATTGAATACAGGACAATTAGTCTCATTTAAATTAAAATGACTTTCTGTTGATTTATGCATATGGTTAAATATGGCTTCCGCGTGAAAACGACTAAAAATGTACGTCTTTATGCTTTGAAATGGATATATTTACGGCAAATCAGATGGCAGAGCACGTTGGAATAACAGTACATGTATATATATATATATATATATATATACTCGACTCTCCCATCGAATTCGGGTCGGTAGCTGTTTCCCGAGACGAGATGACGAGATTCTGCCCTTCGACATCGCCTCGTCTGGAGATCCTCGGGGCAGAGAGTTTAACCATCACATCTGGAGACGAATCTCTAACTGCAGACCAACATACAGTAATTACTACTGTATTTAGGAGAATGGGGACATACCCATTATCGTCAGTAGATATGCTACAAGAATTAATTTTATCGTTGGAATCATAAGGCTGAAAAATGAAATGCAAGAAATTGCAGTTAAAATTCTAAATCCTTAAACGCTCAAAAAACAGGGACCCTTAACTTTCAAATTTTGGCGTTCGATATATCTTTTTTTTTTTTAATTTTTTTCAGCAAATCATCCCAAGCAAGACGGGAGTGCCACTAGCATTCAAAGGTTTACAGAGAGTAAGAGTAAAGAGGAGTGTTTTGGAAAAGGTTAAATGAAAGGACATGGATCATGGTCAAGGTATTAGAAGATGTCGATTGACATTACATTTAAATATTTGAAGATTATAGATATCAGGGAATCAAGAGATAGGAAGGGAGTTCCACTAACGGGAGGTGCTAGATGAGAAGCTGTTGGAGTAGAAACGAGGGTTACATTTAGCTGTTTCGATAGTGAAAGGCTGGGACGGAGATACCAACATAGTATCACGCTTAAATTCAGGCAGTTTTGGGAACCGGTGAAAGTAGCTCGTCAGTTGCCATGAAAAATACTCGTAGAAAAGACAGAGGGAAGCCACAGCACGTCTGAGAGATAGTGGCTGCAGACGGGAAGCCAGATTGGGACCAACCACACTGCATATGTGTCTTTGGATTTTGTCTAGATGAACAGCGGGAGTACCAGACCATACATGGCAATAGTGTTCCATGCACGGACGAATGGTTGATTGGTAGATTTGAAGGCAAGAAAAACTTTCTGGCGCATCACATTTAACCAAATCTTGCGGTAGATGAAGCTAGAGATTCAATGTAGTTGTTCCACTTCTGGTCGGTTGAGAGCATGAGATCAATCAGGCGCAGAGAGTCGCTATCTTGGAGTCGGGAATCAGCCATCCTGATGGGAGGCAGAAAGTGTTACACGTATAACGGCTTACTAACGGCTTACTTCACTTTTAGTTTTAGTTTTATTTATCTTGTTTTTAAATATCCCTTATTGGCCCTAGATTAGTGTTGAAACTTGACTAATGCATGGAATAATAATACAACACAAAATGTACTTAGAACCAAATGTATTGAAACAAGAAAGTGTACACAATATTTACATATAGTCTTTTGTATATTCTTGGGAAGACCGTTCCTGGAGAATGTGTTGACTTAGTCGCAGTCGGGCAGAGTCTCTGGATTGAATCTCTTGATTCCTTCCCTCGTCTTCCCGGTACCAACATTTATATGGTCGGTACTCCACTATGCAAATTAGGTGGATCCTACCACAACAATTAGGGAATTGGACTGCATGTAAAAATAAAAGAGAATGAACAAAATTGCCGTGGAAGTCTTTTGTAGGAATAATATAAACCGTTTTTATTAGTAAGTGCTATAATTTCGATATTTTAAAACTAGCACAGGTCCTCGAATTTGAGCCCCAATCAGTTGTTAAATAAGTCAAGAAATGGTTTGTATATCCTAACGCACGAAACGAAACTGCTATATCAGTTTTGTCCCACCGGCAGTACGGCTGATGCTAACCTCCAAGCGAATAACGCATTGCACCTACTTGGTCTCAATGATATAAAATGGAGAGATTACATGTAACCGATTCTAAGTTCTGTTGCTGTGTAAAGTTAGTTTATATGGTCGTACCAATCAATTTTCTTTCGTCAGAATTCATCTGGCGCATTTATAAATCTATCACTCAACCCTGTCATGATGCTACTTCTCTGAGTCTCGATATTCCTGACAAAATCCAAAGAAATGTCTGTAATATAATCGATCACTTCCCCACAGATGTTTCTTCCCTGTGTCTTTTCTAGAAATATTTTCATGACAGTTTTTCTAATGGCCTCTCTTCTTTGTTACCTCGACCGTATAAATTTGAAAAAAAAAAAAACGTAGATCTAAACGCAAAAAGGATCTTATACACAAGAATTTATCAAATTCATTAATTAAACATAGAAAATAACCACAAATTTAAACTAAAGAATGTCACACTTAATAAAAGAGAAAGTAACGGAAAATTATCGAATTTGCCGCTGTCGTATATTGTCTAAATATAAATCCGGATTTTTTTCAAATATCCCCCACCCCTTCGTGAATGGTTTACTCCTTTCCCAATTCATCATACAGGACCCTAAAAATGTTAAAAATTTAAAAGAATACGATTAAATTTATAAGCTGTTATTTATTTTTATATCAGCATCACTTACTTACTTTTGTTTATTTGACATTAAATTACATCATTTAACACCTTCCATAATTTACCTAGACTTTACAGTTAGCCTGAGGAAAATTCATTGGCGTCTCTTAAAATTTTGATGAAGTATCAGTAATTTTTTTTTATAAATACTTGTAAAATAAAATGCTTACACTTGCCTTAATAAAGTCCATCAGTGAACGGAACGCGTCGGCTAGGATAACTTTTCCTTTTGTATACATATATATATATATATATATATATATATATAAGCAATAAGATCCAAAATCAAATCATATGGTGATTAGCCTATTTCGGTAGACGTAAATATATCGGTCGTCTGTCTTATCAACCCTGGTGTGGACGAATTCATATCAGAAATAGAAATTTGACCGTGAAAACTGAAAAAGAAAAAAAAAAGCTTTCACAATTAAATTTCTGTTTCTGACACTCAGAACTCACTCCCCAACGGGGTTGATAAGACAGACGACCGTTATCTTCGTCTACGGAAATAGGCTATTCCACATGTGAGGTGATTATGGATTTTATTGTTTATTAATTATTTGCTCTGTAATAATAAATACATTGAGCTCTTTTTGTGGATCAGTTTTAATATTCATATTACTAGGAACCAACTGCATTATATACCAACGGATTTGTTAAATTAACTATATAAAGTGCTGTTCGATAAAAGTGATCACCCGATCTTTTTTTTATACTAAATGTTCTCTTCTCCGATGAAAAGAAAGTTGAGCTAAATTCAAAGTATAAGCGATCTAAAATTCGAAGAAGCTTTGAAAGCTCTTTGAATTTAGCAGTAAGTACTGTCAAGCATCGGTTCAGTATAATGTTCTGGGGATGCTTTTCTTTTCATGGAACTGGTTTCTTAAAACCTATTGAAAAGAATCTCAGGAGCGAGCAGTACAAGAGAATTTTAGAGTCTTGTCTGTTCCCTTCTGCTGAAATGGTGCAATTTTTTATGCAGGATAATGCTCCCTGTCGCAAATCAAATTTGATGAAGGAATACTTTGATGAGAAGCTTATGGGTGTTATGACGTGGCCGCCCCAATCTCCTGACCTCAACCCCATAGAAAAACCTATGGAGCATTATAAAGTACAGGCTCTCGAGAAAGCAGTTGAGCAACATGCTCCATAAGTCCAATCAGGTGAGTCACTTTTATCGAACAGCACTGTATATATATATATATATATATATATATATATATATATAGGGCAACAAGAAAAAAAGCGGTAAAATCAGAAAGAACTAGGACAACCGTTGAAAACAAAATCAATGAGTTGTTTAGCCATACGAGTAGGGCAGAAAAAAAGACGAAAGTTGTCTGCTAATGACTTTTAAATAACGAGTCAAAAAGATCGAACAGCAATTAATCAATCATAAAGGAACCAATCAGAGTTAAGTAATTAAATTACACCAGAGTCGATTGATTATTCAAAGTCGTGAATGTTCAAGAAATTTATCCAAATTTATTCCTGAAAGATAAAAAACTGACAATAAAAATATTCCGTTTTTTTGTTTAATGGGCACCGTCTATATATACCGCGTGTAACAGCAAAATTGTCCAAATAGTGTAACATCAAAATTGTCCAAATCGTGTAACAGCATAATTGCCCATTTCACAAAATGTTTAATTTCTAAACAACCACTAAACTAATTTTTTCTTTTTTCCAGATTTTCAGATATGACATTTGGACATCTTGACACTATTTCTCGTAAGAATCACTGAAAAAATCTTTTGAGTTATTCAGCTCGAAAGAGAACAGGTTAAAATCGTTTTGTGTCACACCCACTATCTTCCCAAATGAGCGATGGTGAGAGGAAAAACTTCATTCCGGTCTTCGGTAATGTTACCAATATTCGTACTCCGACTTCAAACTTCATTCAAGAAAACGGTGAATAAGTTTTAAACAGTGGGAACAGTAGAGAGGAAAACTGGACCAGCAAGAGTGATCATGGAGAGGTATGCCTGCCCTACTATTTAACTCATAGGTGGAGGAAAATGATTAAGTTGCAGCTCTAATGGGAAGTGAACAAACAGACTTGACGAGAATTTATCATCGCATTTATATTGCAGAGACATCACGAAATCTAAACGCCCGTGTGTACGAACATAATAAAGATTTGCGTTTAGAAAACCATTCAAACTCTCAAAGAGGGCACAAATTTTATTTTATAAATGCAAATTTAAAAAAAGCATAATTTTTACGCCGAAAGTACTTCGAGGGATAACTATATTATCAACTATAAACACATGTTATAAATATAACATTACATCGTCAAATTTTAGTAAATACTTTATTCTTAAAGAATATAACATTCGTTTATTTAAAACAACCAGTAATATATTTAAAAACGTTCGTAAATGAACCTGCAAAAAACCAGCAAATCTAATGTCTACCACACACATACACTTACGAATATACATTATCATCAGAATCCCACATAGACAAAATAGAATTATTATATACTTACATACATAAAGCACTATTTACGGTTTTTCAATTATGTTTGGAACTTCGAAGGTACGTGTCGTCTCTCCTTAAATGCGGAATGCCATAAATTATACAGTCGTTTTCTTTAACAAGTCGATTGGACGAGCAAGCTGATTAACCAGTGAATATCAAACAACGGCATAGTAAAAATATCAGATTTTTTTTCTTCTTTTCTTTATATCTCATTCTCTGATGAAGTTTTGATATTGGATACACGTTTCGTATCTGTTGTTTATTTGCGCATTCTCTCGTATTCCGATCCATATTTGATCTGTATTTAATTCAAACTTTCACTCAGTGACACTCTCTCTTTCTCTTTCTCTCAATCTCACCCACACATACACACATGCACACAGACAGACACGACACACACACACACACACACACATATATATATATATATATATATATATATATATATATATATATATATATATATATATATATATATATATGTTTGTCGAAATAATTAAGACGTATTATGTCCATTGATTTAGGTTTTAATACTTTCAAAGGATTAAATCTAAAAAAAGACATACGTCTAAATACGTCTAAATTATTTAAACAAACACGCTTAAATAAAAATATGCTGCCCATATATATATATATATATATATATATATATATATATATATATATATATATTGCGAAATATAGTATTTTCTGATTTTAAGCGTGCATCGTCTCTCTCTCTCACTCTCTCTCTCTCTCTCTCTCTCTCTCTCTCTCTATATATATATATATATATATATTAGATACATAATGAACGGACTGAAATACATAGGTACTTATAAACATAGATAGACATGAATAGACTGACATAGATAAATAGATAGATAAAGCACGGACTGAAATAAATATATACATATATATATACAAATAGATTTATGCATAGATACGAATACCCTGTCATAGATAGATAGATAGATAGATAGATAGATAGATAGATAGATAGATAGATAGATCTGAATATACTGACATAGATAGATAGATAGATAGATAGATAGATAGATAGATAGATAGATAGATAGATAGATATGAATATACTGACATAGATAGATAGATATATAGATATGAATATACTGACATAGATAGATAGATAGATAGATATGAATACACTGACATAGAGAAGATATATATATATATATATATATATAGATAGATAGATAGATAGATAGCTCACTCTCTCTCTCACTCTCTCTCTCTCTCTCTATATATATATATATATATATATATATATATAGATACATAATGAACGGACTGAAATACATAGGTACTTATAAACATAGATAGACATGAATAGACTGACATAGATAAATAGATAGATAAAGCAGGACTGAAATAAATATATACATATATATATACAAATAAATTTATGCATAGATACGAATACCCTGTCATAGATAGATAAATAGATAGATAGATAGATATGAATATACTGACATAGAGAGAGAAGATAGATAGATAGATAGCTAGATAGATAGATATGAATATACTGACATAGATAGATAGCTAGATAGATAGATATGAATAGACTGACATAGATAGATAGATAGATAGATAGATAGATAGATAGATAGATAGATAGATAGATATGAATAGACTGACATAGATAGATATATAGATATGAATATACTGACATAGATAGATAGATAGATAGATAGATAGATAGATAGATAGATAGATAGATATGAATATACTGACATAGAGAAGATAGATAGATAGATAGATAGATAGATAGATAATAAACGGACTTAAATGCATATATACACAAACAGATTGAAGAACAGATAATGAACAGACTGCAATAGATAAACATATATATTTAGAGAGAGAGAGAGAGAGAGAGAGAGAGAGAGGGGGTGTTCAGGGGGAGAGAAAGAATGAGGTTGCATGGGTTACATACGTCCTTTTTTTTTTACATTACAATATTTACCACAATTTAAGTTTTAACTCGTTGTTTTCCTTCTCCAAACCTCGTTCTTTTTGTTTTCTTTTCTTCCTGTCAATTTCTTTCGTCTTTATTTCAACGGATTTCTCTTTTTCTTCCAGCATATCACCGACATCACGCATTTTTTTTTTGCTACGTCATTCCCGCTGAGAATCTATTTTCGAAAACTCCTCTCGCTTGTCCTTTATTTTTGAAACGACTAATTTTTGACGTACCCTGTCACGCTACATTGGTCATTGCCCGCAGAATTACAGTTCTATGCTAAAAATAGGATGTTAAATTGCTTGATCGCTCCGATATTCGCTTAAACTTATTTTTACTGCTTTTATTAGACCATTTTAGTTTGATTTTAAATTCTTTTTCGGTTTTCGTTTCTGCAATTCTGCTTTTAATGCTTACCAAAATGGATTTAGACCTCTTGGCTACGAAACGAAATTTAGCCATTTTTTTATGTGAGGCCTTGAAAAGGAAGATTTTACGGATGTTCAAAGATTCTAAAGGTAATAATATGATATTTTAAAGTGGAAAGGTTATTTTGAAGGAAAATGCAAGAAGTAAAACTAAAGTCTTCGAGGGACAGAGAGAGAGAAAGGTGTACCGTATCAGAAAACCACGCCCTGCCTTTACAAGCTA
>CAHIKZ030000236.1:522500-572500 GCA_903632075.3 Acanthosepion pharaonis | reverse complement strand
GGAAAATATCAGGGGTACTGGAACATGTGTGGTAGCAATATAGTAAGCATGGACGAATGGTAGACTTATAGATATGTATGATAGATTTTGGATAGAAATTATCTCACACGACCCAGTGAACCAACTATTTTGGCACTTAATTAACTGACGGATTCAATATAATCTTTCCACTTTAGGTCAGCTGAGAAAGTTACCCCGAGAAGTCGAAAAGAGTCACTTTCCTAGAGGCTAGCATCAGTCATGCTGATGGAAGGCAGAGAGCTCTCTTTCAGATGATGAATGGAGAAATGTTTAATTTTACAGGTATTAAAAATAAGAAGCCATCTTTTGTTCCAGTTAACAACAAACTTTAGGTAGTTTTGATCATCGGCTGCCATTTTGATCTTATCGAACTAATCAGTACATTATTTACATTATTCGGACTATTGTCCTCATCACTGTCGCCATATTTATTGCAACGTTTCGGTCTTTCAGTATCTGTCTATATTTCTGAGATGAGGTCTTATGTACACTATTTACATTATTCGGACTATTGTCCTCATCTTTGTCACCATATTTATTACAAGGTTTCGGCCTTTCAGTATATGTCTATATTTCTCAGATGAGGTATTCTATACACTATTTACATTACTCGGACTATTGTCCTCATCTTTGTCACCATATTTATTACAAGGTTTCGGCCTTTCAGTATATGTCTATATTTCTCAGATGAGGTATTCTATACACTATTTACATTATTCGGACTATTGTCCTCATCTTTGTCACCATATTTATTACAAGGTTTCGGCCTTTCAGTATCTGTCTATATTTCTGAGATGAGGTATTATGTACACTATTTACATTACTCGGACTATTGTCCTCATCTTTGTCACCATATTTATTACAAGGTTTCGGCCTTTCAGTATCTGTCTATATTTCTGAGATGATGTATTATGTACACTATTTACATTATTCGGACTATTGTCCTCATGTTTGTCGCCATATTTATCACAACGTTTCGGCCTTTCAGTATCTGTCTATATTTCTGAGATGATGTATTATGTACACTATTTACATTATTCGGACTATTGTCCTCATCTTTGTCGCCATATTTATTACGACGTTTCGACTGTTGTACGCTCCGACCTTCTTCAGGTGGTTGGAATGTCGAACTAAACCCTTTATTTCGCTCACTGGGGTGTATTTAAAGTCATGTGACACAGTGGATAAAAACGTTCGTTAGATCCAGTGACAGGACCCAAAGAGTGTGAGTTCAATACCCGGTTAATGCGTTTGAAAATTTGGAGAGGGGGATTAACAGGAGATAACTGATAAATGATATCCATTAATCCCTAAAAATCCCCAAAATAAAACGTGATTAGTTCGAATCTGTCTATTTTTTGGGGATTCTTTTATTTTCAGTGTCAAATATAGTTGATATAGATACATTTATAGACAATGTATAGACATAACATCTTTATCAACCAAAATGATAAAATTATTTCGAACTAATAGAAGAATAACTACTTACTATGAATGATATAACTAAAACATTTCTTTGCAATATATTTGTTCAAAGGTGATTTCTTAAAATTTCATTTCATTCTCCCATTATACGATTTGTATACCGAACTCGTGATATAGACTTTTTATCAAAGTTATATGGATTTTTTTTTCTTCTTAGGTTTGACATTCAGATAAATCTTTTTGGGTGATTCAACAAGTTGGAATCTTAAGGTTTTTTTGTTTTTTTTTTCTTAATGTGATTTCTTTATCTGTATTTTCAGATATTTCTTCCAAATTGTAATCGGCTTCTTCAAATTCGCCTTGCTTATCAAAATGAAGCTACCACCGTGTTAAGTTCGTGCAACAATGGACAAACACACACATAAGATTCCACTCTATAGAAATCTTCAGAAAAAAACTCGCAGGAATTTTCGCGTTGTTTTACTGTTATATATATCTGTGTGTGTGTTTATATATATATATATATATATATATATATATATATATATATATATATGTGTGTGTGTGTGTGTGTGTGTATATATATATATATATATATAATATATTATAATATTTTTGTTTAAAAATATGATTCCTTCGCTACATAAGAGTTCTCATGTTTCAAAAACGAGAGCCGAAACCATCCAAATAATTATTAAAATTAAGTTGAATTAAGATATTTAGTCCCGTTTCATCTTCAAGTGAAATTTTAGGAATAAGCTATCTCTTGGTTTACGTGTATTTTTAGGCATGGTCCGTCATAACATTCGTTATTGTGGGAGTGGCTATGCGAGTTGTCTTCGTTAAGTGGTCAGAGAGTTAATTCTTATCTATAGATTCATCATCTTCCGAGAGGTTTTGCTAAGGTTGGGTAGGGTATCTATTTCAAGGCTAATGTTGGCGGTCATCCTCTAGTTAGTTCCCAGTGAGGGATATTTTTATGGCGCGCCTACAAGTCGTTATGTGTCACGTGGATCAAGTTTCTAAATAATGAAAAATTATTAAACCATAGGCAGGAGTTAACTGTTTTTTGCCGACATCAACAAATTTTCGCATGAAATAATTAGCATAAAAAATTCCCATAGTTTAATAAAAGTCTTAAAAGCTTAGCCAAATCATTAAATAGGAAAAACCCTTTCTGTAGTCGTTAAAAAACAAATTGAAATTCAGTGCAATACGGTTTGTATATGAAACACCCACTTGAATAAACAAATAAATAAAGAGATAATCCGATAGACAATAATAAAACACAATCCTCCCGACACATAACGACTTATAATATAAGCTCTACTTCTGTATGGAGCACTGTCTTCTTAAAAATAAAAACAAAAAAACTAAGGAACTCCGGATTAAGCACTCAACGTGTTCTTTTCTATTTTCTGCATACCTGCGCACTTATATATATATATATATATATATATATATATATAATATATAACATTGAAGTCAACACTAAGAAGCGACAGGACCCAATCGTCAGGCGGCCTGACGATTTCGTCCAGCATGAAAGAGCCGGTCGCCTCTGAATGTTGACTTCAATGTTGACTTTTATATTTATATTGATATACGTTCCATCTCTGATATTGAGCACTTTATCCCATAAATATAGCACACCTTAAAACTATATTTCTTCACACATACACACACACACACACACGCATACACACACACACACACACACACACACACACACACACACACATATATATATATATATATTTGTATGTGAAAACGTCTGTATTAATGTATATTTTAGCAGCAATATTTATTTTAAACATAGTTCCTTGAATGTGAGAGATAAGGAAAATTTGGCTAATTTTTTATCTTTTTTCGTTTAGTGGGAATAGGGAAGGGGAACATTGTCCATATTATCCATTGTCGCAAGATCTTTCGGCCACCACTTTAGCCATTTTTAAGGTGGTTTGTGTTTAAGTGTTGCCAAGTTCTTTTCATATTTTGCTATTTAAGATGTATTCATTTTTGTTGTCTTGAATACAAAATACAATGTTTCTTCGGCGATTCGCGTGTAGAGCACTGTTGGAATTAGAGTAAGCCTCTTTTTCTAAAAACAAAACATAAAAATATAAATTTCAATACAATTTCCTCTTTTGAATAAGCTGAGATTTATTCTCGGGGCGAGATGTTTTATACAGGGCCTCTCTCATATCCAGATGTTTTCGGTAATTCGATTTATAGAAAATGTTAATGTTTTTGCCAATTTCTTTTCATACTTTACTATTTAAGATGTATTCATTTTTGTTGTCTTGAATACAAAACAACAACGTTTATTCCGAGATTCACGTGTAGAGCTCGCTTGGAATTCGAGTAAGCCTCTTTTTCTAAAAACAAAACATAAAAATTAAAAACTTCAGTATCATTTCCGCTGTTGAATAAGCTGAGATTTATTCTCGGGGCGAGATGTTTTTTATACAGGGCCTCTCTCACATCCAGTTGTTTTCGGTAATTCGATTTATAGAAAATGTCAGTTTTTTCGAACAGAATTTTTTTGTGGATTCTTTTAATCTGTGGGTTGCTAAGTGCCTTTTTAAACTACTTTGATCAGATAAGTGGCACGTGAGACGTCTACTCTAGGATAAGCTTCAAGTTCATGGATTAATTTCTTCGTAACCTTTGAAAATTGATTAGAAAATTACCAAAATTTTCTTTCAAAGAGTTTTTATTACCCAAACTATATTCAATCTCATCTGAGACCATCTTGAGGGGGTTAAATTTTCTGTGAATGTGTACATGTATTTCGGTAAATTAAAAACATTTCATTTGAAAAGACCACAACCAAAATAAAACGACATTGTATGCCTAAATCATTTAACCAAATCTGTTTGAAAAAAAATATTCTGTCTGAAAATACGCACCCCCACACGCACCCCCACATATTCACACACGCACGCAGACACACAAACACCATATATATATATATATATATATATATATATATATATATATATATATATATATATATACGCACACATGTGTAGATATAGGCATGTGAAATAAATCGGAGAGATAATTAAAAAATGTTTACAATAAGATTTGTAGTACTTTTTTTTATATTTTTACGGACTAAATGGAAGCACGTATTGGAAAGATTTTTAAATTGGAACTTTCTGACACACCTGTGATCTTTCTCAACGAGACAAGAAACAAGAAAATGAAGTTGGATTTTTTTTTTAGGCATTTTTATGTATTATATTATCAAATAGAAACTATTAGTATCGAACACACGGTTCCATCTAAGTATTTTATTTACCAGCATCTTCCTTTACAGTCGAGTTTGATCTTCAAAAATCTAGATACAATGTCAATCGTTATCTTTTGGCTTTTTAAATCTTGTTCTTTTATTGTCCTCGATAATGTGTTCTTTTTCTTATATTCTTTCACGCTCAGGAATCCCCTACTTCTTAGTGACTTTTGCTTGAGATTAAAATGATTTAAAAAAATAATAATTTGTTTTTTCCTTTAACGTTTATCATTTCGAATTGTTCCTTTGTTTTTAATAATCACTACCCTCTTCCCAATGTGTGAGTCGAAACTCCCTTTCCTATGTGTCTATTTTCATTTGTTTTGGTACTAAAATAGAATAGAAAGCTGTGGAGGATCGTGATTTCCTACGTTATTTTTGTGATGTCAACGAATACTCGTTGTCACTTTCGTAATGCTCGTTGTAGTAGAGACTTTGTAATCGCAGATACAACTATAGTACGCCGTTGAATAATACTAGTGTCAGATGACTTCGAATAGCACTCACATTAATAGTACTTGCTCGATAATACTAGCTCGAATAGTAATCCTAATATGGATCAGAATAGTGAAATAGTTGAGTGAATAGTATAGAAATAGAGGATAGTGTAGAAAGAGTGATCCGTATAGTAATAGAGGATAGAATAGAAATAGTGATCAATTAGACGCCACGCTAATTACCATGTATATATATTTCCGTTACAATCACGTGATCTACTTATTAGAAATGGAATCACCTGTGTTTTCTCACTGGTGATCTTTGTTCAAACTCCAGAGTCGGCACCAACTCTTATATGACAGAAACCAAGGACGTATGTGTTGGAGTATTTCCCTAATGAAAGAAGATCACTTCTGGTAGTTTTATTTGGCATTTGATTTTGATTGACTTTTATGACTGCCTCAGAAGTGATGGTCTTGCCTCCATTGACGAGTCAGGTCTACTGGTTAAGATCAGCGAATTGGAAAGCATTTACTGTAGCGCATGTTAATTCATCAAGACCAAATATGTATATTTTAATACTTACAGTCAGTTGATTAGAAGCCAAGAGATATTAGAGACCCTATCAAAAAGTATTCAGTATTTAATCGCCTTCAATTATAGTAACGCCGTTGAACAATACTGGTGTCAGACGCCTTCGAATATCACCCGCACTAATAGTACTTGCTCGATACTACTCGCTCGAATAGTAATCACCGTACAGTGATCTGAATAGAGAAATAATATAGTGACTAGTATAGAGAATAGCGGTCTGTATAGGATAGAAGGATTGATGGCCCGAATAGTAATAGAGGATAGACTAGAAATGGAGATCTTTTCGACGGCACGCTACTTTGTAGTTATGCGTTTTATCCTATGGTCACGTAATCCACTTTATTCAATAATGGGATCGCTTGTGTTTGCTCACTGGCGATCTGTGTCCAAACTCAAGTGTCGGCGGCGATAGTTTATTCCTATAAACACCTCACCTTTGAGATGACTTCCTCTGGAGTCTATATTTCTCCAGCCTCGGTTTAATATTCAAATGTCCCGTTTCCGTTCTTTTTCTTTTAATGTACCTCACTAATTTCTGGTGACGTGGATACGTCAAACATCTCATATAACATATCCATCGGTACCTCTTTTCGTGGACTTACTAAATCAGTGAATCTCCGTTTTAACTGATTAGGGTGTCGCTTATGTTCCCACCTTTCTCTCTGTATCATGTTATTTTGCCGACCCGTTTGTTTTTATAATACCATCTTCTCAGAATTCAGAATTCACACTAGTTTCTACCTTTGCGTTTCCCCATGGTCAGGTGATCCATTTTATTCAATAATGGGATCGTCTGTATTTGCTCACTGGCGATCTATGTTTGAACTCAAGTGTCGGCAGCGACACTTTATCCGTACATAACAATTTGGTAAAGTTATTGTTAGCAAAACGGAATAATTCTTACAATTCTAAATATCTTTCGACTTTAAATAACCCATACAAGGATTGATAGATCGTAACAAAAATAAACAAAACCAAAACACTATGTTAATCTCAGTATGCATCTGTTTTATTTCAGCTCCTTCTCTTCATCTCTAAAATCATTGTCTAGCCTTTACTAACATATAAGTGTTGTTGTTTTTTCCCAAAGGATATATTAAGATGAATCATTTCTAGTATATTTTCTTGTCGTTACATTAAACAACTTCGTAAAACCGCCTAATTGCTTATATGGCATATCCATGTCGCCTTAGAATAATTTTCTTGTGACATCGTCCATTCATCTTTTTCTTCACGTCTACTCCACTCCTCTCACTCTCTCTCTCTGTCTCTCTATCTATCTATCTATCTATCTATCTCTAGTCCTGGGTATGACGATAAACTACATCCGGCAGCAAGGAATCTGATCAGGGTTGTTTCGAAACGTGGAACCAACCGGTTAATTGGTAACTCATGTTAGGGTCCCAGCTATAGATAAAGAATGAAGCCCAAAGTAAAACACTATGCCAGCAATACATTATTATATAACTGTTATATACCGTACCTATGAACACTAATAGGTATGTCCCAATCATCATAAATACATTGGACACTATTGTAAGTGGGGATAGTACACTCTCTAAGTAGTCCATCATTAGCAGTGGTTTACCTAGTTCACGCCGCTGGCGAGTATTGTATTTTGTTGATGTTATAAAGATTACCTTTTCATTGCCAACATCTGTTTATGTTATTCATCATTCATGAATCCTTCCTAGTTTGCAACAATAAAAAAATATGAACAATACATATTTATATTAATATTAACAACAAATAATTTAAAGCAAAATCCCCCCCACAAAAAAAAAATTCATAGTAGAATTACCAACAATATAGCAAAATGACAAAATTTTATCTGTAGTTGGAACAATAAAATTGTTATAAAATTATTTAAATATTCTCTGTCTTTTCCTACTAATCCTACCCTTTCTTCTTCTTCTTCTTCTTCTTCTTCTTCTATAGTTATAAATGGGAATATCATTTGAACACACACATACACACAAACACATGCTCTCACACACACACACACACATAAACAGAGACACATGCACACGTATATATATATATATATATATATATATATATATATATATATATATATATATATATATATATATCGGTAATCATCCGTTGGTAAATAATTGAAGTGAATCCTAATAATATAAAATATTAAAACACATCCACAACTGCACATTAGGTTCCGGTGCTACTAAAATAGTACTGGATGCATAATATTAATATAAATTACACACACACACACATACATATATATATATATATATATATATATATATATATATATATATATATATATATATATATATATTTTAACGCATCCAGGAACAAAAAATGAAGAGTGCTTCTTTCAGGGCATTTTATTTTCGCATGTTTTTGATGCGAACTAAAAGGAGTGGGCAAGTTGCTTGCCACGATTAGTGATCTCGAGGGTTTTCAGATGGTTTTTGTGGAAAATATATTCAATGATTATGCCTAAATTTCTTAAAGTTTATGTTAATATATATATATATATATATATATATATATATATATATATATATATATATATATATGGCATCAACAGATAGTAGCCTGTTTTTGTATGGTGGACATTAATTAGTAGATGTACACGTGTAGATTAATACATGTAAGCTTTGCTCCAGCTTTCTCCGTTTCTCTTTGTCTATCTGTCTGTATATCCATTCTCTATTTCTTACTCTCCCCCCCTCTCTCTCTAGATATATATATAGACGTGGATACAACTATATAACTGGCTATTTATATTTTAATGCTGTATAGATGTACATATTTATATATGTACATATGTACATATCTGTCTCCATTTCTCCATCTGCTTCATTATGTCCCTCTCTCTCTCTTTCTCTCTCTCTCTCTCTCTCTATATATATATATATATATATATATACACACACAAAAAAATATATCTGTTTCCTTCTCACGTTCTCACTTTCTTTCAATAGACACACACACACACACATATATATATATGGTCATATATATATATATATATATATATATATATATGGTCATGTATATATATATATATATATATATATATATATATCATGAATATATATATATATATATATATATATATGGTCATGTATATATATATATACATATATGTATGTATATGTATTCATACATATATGTATGGATAAGTATATATATATATATATATATATATATATATATATATATATATATATATATATATATATATATATGTAAACGCCCATGCTCAGATACTTGTCCGTGTTTGCACATTGGGCTTTAATTCACTACAGGGTTCATTGAATTCTTATCTCTTGAGCACTTGCAAGGGTTCCTTGAAATAGGATTAAGACGCCTGATGGAATTTAACGAGGTAAATAAATACGAATAATGGAAATTAAACAGGATTTTAGTCGCAAATCTTTTTTTTATATTTCATTCGCGTTCCTTTTGTGAATATACACGTGTGCTTCGACGAGAAATAGGGTGTAGGTGCAATGGTGCGTACCAAATATTGAAGAGGGAGACTAAGTGAAAGGAACAGCTTCCTAAACGGCCATCTTTTGTTTGACGAATAAATACATATACAGGCAGCTATCGTTGCTATACTGTATGCTTGGGTAATGAAATGTGTGCGTATAATTATAGAATTTACCTCTGTATAAAATTCACACGAGCCGTAAATCACAGAAAATCCGATTGTTATACTATGAAATTACTTTCGATAAGATGGTGATATATAAACGTGTTTTAGTACTATGTTGACACAATTATTTCATTTTTGACGGATTATCAACCCTATCAGTTATTTTATCCCTTCCTCGATAACTATTTTATAAAAAAAATTCCATTCAGTTTTTTTTTTTTTAATATAGTATCTAATAAATTGACAATCCTTGAAGTACCCGAGCGGTTGCTAATATTTCTACTAGAGGTATGTCTCGCTAATTGGACTCGTTATAACTCAGAAGAATATAAAACGGATCAAGATCGACTTAGAACAGAAGTACCTTGAAGTACCCGAGCAATGGCTAACACTTCTACTAGACGTAAGAATTGACAACTTGACACGTTTCAATCCCAGGAAGACATAAAATGTATTAAGGTCGACAAAGGACTTAGGTACCTTGAATTACCTGAACTGAGGCTAACACATCTAGCAAACGTATGAGTTGACAAATGAACTCGTTTCAAGCTCAAAAGAGAATAAAAAGGATCAAGATTGACTAAAGACTAAAGTACCCGAGTGGTGACTAATACCTCTACCAGATGTAAGTGTTGACAATGGGTCCCGTTTCAAGCTCAGAAGGGCGTAAAATGAATCAAAATCGACTAAGAACAGAGGTTCCTTGGAGCATCTGAGCGTGGCTAACACCTCTATGTCTTGACAACTGGACCCGTTTCAAGACCTGAAGTGCATAAAAAGGAACAAGATCGACGAAGAAAAGAGGCACCTTGAAGTACCCGAGCGGTGGTTAACACCAAATATATGACTTGAAAATTAAACTCGTTTCAACCTGAGAATAAATGACAAAAAGAATCAATATCGACGTATAAGCACGTCGGCAGTTTTTTTTTTTTAATGTTATTTTTTGAACGTGTTCATTCGTCGGTGTCTGTAAGATAACTTTCGGTAAAAACGTATATACACGTCTACGCCGGACACGTAATTGAGGCCAAAATGTGAATATTTTGAACCTACCTTTGTGTCTTCAAATATAGACATTTCGTACATAGTTTTAAACTTTCAGAGCAAACGTAAGTTTTATAGATACGTAGCACTGGTCAAAAGAAAATGATATGGTCCCAAGACACTAAACTAATATTTTAGCTAGTTTGAGGGCGCTGAATCTGAAAATGTCCTTACTTTTTCTTGATTACTTACAGTTTTTGCTGTACAGAAATGCCTCTTTTTTGGGGAAAAAAAAACATTTTTTTCATTTGTTTTCTGTATATATGATATTGACTGATGCCAATATCTCTTAAAATAAAATCGTAGAATGCACACAATCCGTATCTAAACCAACAAATAGTTGTCTGCTTATTGAGAAATACTATTTTTGCAATGGCAATCAGACCCTAAGTCTTTAAAAATAACACGATTGAATATACTAAGACCAACAATTATTTACATCAAATCATTTAATAAACTAACAGCAGAACCTAAGAACAATGGTAAAAAATTTCTCTTTCTTGATTATCTGTCATGTTCAATGTTATTTAAATCACTTTTGATATTCCAGCAGTATCATGTACAATGGAATAGGTGCATTCAACTGGGATGTCTTTCCAATTGTGAAAACAAAATGATCTCAATGTGCTTGGTTTCCTTCCGTAGTGAAGGGATAAAAGTGATGGGATAAATTTATGAACATTAAACAGAAGATTTTAGGGTTTCATTTTTTTTATATCACCTTAATTATCAGGTTTACTAAAGTATATTATTGATAAAGTTTATCAGCTAATTTGAATTTTTGCGATAAATTAGAAAAAAATCGAACGCAAAGCACTTTTGTCTTATAAAAATAGTTTATTTCAGTTGGCTGACATAAATTGTTCAGCCTTTCCTAAAAATCGATAGGCTTCTATTACCTTTATTAACTAAATTTTGTGATCAGCCAAGAATGTAAACTGATCTTTTTTTTTCCGAAACTGAGCAATTTCAGTAGAGCAAATATGGCAGCTAACCATGAAAAGCTAATATTATTTTCAGAATCAGAACTATCTAATGTTTTGTTTCTTGTCTCCAAAAAACAATGTTGACCAGTGTAGTTAGTATATGGTGTATTGTAAAAGTTACATATTTTTGCAAAAACCAATTTCTTTGGTTTTGTTGTGTTACTTCAGCATTATATCAACTGGTTATTACCGAAATCTTCATAGATTCAAAGAAATTTTATGCCTTCAACTCCATATATTTTGTACATAATTTATGCTATTTGGGTAAACGTATCATTTATAGTCATGGAGTTTGTATATTGTCCATTGTTGCTGATGTTTACAAATGTCAAGTTCGAAAATATTATAGATATGTACATATGAATGATTTTCTGAAATTTTAACATTTTCTCTCCTATTTTAAAACATTTTTATTATTTTTTTTTGCATGGGATTCATTCGGAATTACATGCGCAAACATTTGAGATTAACCATTATTTGTCTTAAATTAACAGTAAATGGATGCATTATATATATATATGTGTCAATTGATTGTTTTATGAATGTCAAATACTTGCATCGAGGATTCTTCGTTAAAATCCAATATAAGAGAACTTCTTGACTATGAACGGAACAGATGTAGGGAAGGCAGGTGTTTTAAAAGAATATATATATATATATATATATGTGTGTGTGTGTGTGTGTGTGTGTGTGTGTGTGTGTGTGTGTGTGTGCAGCACCCTTTGGAAAGTGCCTGAAAATCATGCCATTGTTGACCTTGCTTTGTGTGTAAAATTGGGTAGACAGAACCCTTGGAGGCCGTCGATACAGTTCTAGCACGACGTCAGAAGTCATCGTGACCGAGGGTTTGAGTGTGCTGGCTTCGTTTAGATTGTTGATCACGCTAGATGTGTGTGTGTGTTTGTGTGCGTGTGTGTGCGTGTATATATATATATATATATATATATATATATATATATATATATATATATATCAGGTGTATCAACAACATTGTCCATTTCTTAGATTAAGCTTTGAATCGTTGTATCTTAGAAATGATTAAAGATATCTTACTGGAATTCTCCGAAGTTTTTATAGCACTATTGGACTCTACATTGAGCAATAAGAATGTATAATTACTCTTCAAGTATAACAGAAGAATCGTGATCAAAACGAACATAAGCGAATATGACATGTTCATCATTAATTAATCATTGCTAAGGATCGAATGCTTTTAATGCGCATTTTCTAATTCTTCCTCTCAACCCATATTCTTTCAACGAGAACTGGCCATTTTAACTGTAATTCTGCTTTTATAAGCCTACAACTGGAACTCAACGTACGTTCAATTTGCACTTGTTTCCGAAGTGAACATTTATCCAGGTTTATTCCTATTCGGAAACTAAGCTACTGTTGAGATAAATTAAATTTAAGCTATCGACTGTAACAAAAGCCTGTAGCTTCCTTAAAGCTAGATTATTTACATACAAATAACAGAGCGTTATAGTGGTCATATCTCGGTTAGGGATGAAAATCCTGTAGTTAGAACAACATTTTTCTAACAACAATACAATTAAGCTGATTAAATCGGAAGAAATAAATATTCAGTTGCCATCAATGAAATCTTACGGTAATAAAAATGGACGTGCTTAAGCGAGCAAGAATTCTAAATTAATAATCTTTATAAAGAGATGATTAAAAGAGATAATTTAAAGAGTTGCCAATATACTTAGCGGATACTAGATTAAATAATGAATTAAATACTGGATTAAGATTTAGATATTTTTTTATTAATTTTAAAAATAGCAATTAATTCAGTATTGCAACCGTAGCTAAACTGCGAATCCAGAGCTGAATGTAATTTTAAAAACTACGACATATGACCTCAAAGATATTGGATTTCAATACTGCTTTTACTATCCGATAATAGGCGATAACTAAAAAAAGGGAGATAATCTATGTCGCGAACTTAGATATTCGTTTCCCACCAAATAAAACGGATTGTTATGAATAATCAAGTGTGGCCTCCCCTTATTTTGTTACTCTCCTCTTTAAAAGAGCTATTTCTGTTTACTGAGACTATAAAATGACACTATACGTGAACCTTGTATTCTCAGTTGAATAAATCTTTCTTAAAGCCTAGACCTGCTTACTTTTGTCATTACATGGAGTATCAAAAAGACGGTTTATTCATTGACGCCGGTATTATTATAACTACCTTCACTCCTCGGCAGTAAAGACTGGAAAATATCGATTTGAAAGCTCGGGCCTAATTCTGGCAACAATAGTCTATTATTTGTCTAATCCGACTGCTGTAAGGTTAAAGCAGTGGTTTTCAACCAGGGCTCCACGGAACCCTAGCGTTCCGCCAGTAAAGCCCAGGGGTTTCGCAAGAAGTTACACAAGTACTATTGTTGCGGATATGTGATGTGCGTTGGAGAGGAATAGAAGGTTTGAATTATCAGGTTTGAATTATCAGAAGGCTTAAAATCGTGTGTGTTCAATAATCTTCCATCCACAACAATTAATACAAGAATGAGAATAAAGACTCATAACCATATTGTTTCAAAACGTAACAATTGAATTTATTAAGTATTTGATGTACAAGCATAAGAGCTGAAGGTGTGATAGTGCTATGTCTCTTAGATTTGGAAATATTTGTATTCGAGCTCATAAAGTGAAAGTAATTATTAAACTGTAGTTTAGAAGAATAAAATTTCTTTAGCATGTTTGGAATTGTGTATTGTACAAGTTAGTAAAAGTTCAGAAGAGATTTCAGAGTTCGTACTTGCGTGAATGTTGGTAATGGTCTTTAACGTCTGACCGCAAAGGTTAAGACGGGAGTTCTTGAAGATTACATCTTGGCAAATGAGACGCGAGAGAGAGAGAGAGAGATGAATGAAAAGAAACTCGAGGGAGTTTACACTTGTTCTGTTTTTATAATTTTGTTGTACCACGTGACTGGCTCAGATGGAAAACGCAGTAAAACAGGATATCTGATTGGTCAGTTCCGACCAATCAGATATCCGAGCTAGATTGAAGGTGATTAACCAATGGATGCTTGTTATATATTTGTAAGATGGTGTTGGTGAAAATTACAAGAGGAATAGTGCATTTCCTAGCAGGCGTTAACTGGCTTGTTGTGGAAGAGTCCACACTATGATTGACAGTAATTTTTAATTCTCCTGTGCAGATATTTGTGGAAATATCGTGTGTGTCTGTCAAAAACATGACCCAATATTAAAGATTTGTGCAAGAAACATCAGGCTCAAGTTTCTCATTGATTTTTTATTGAAAATAAATGTAATCGATTTAAACAGAAGTTTTTTTTTAATATATGTGTTAATAACCGTAGAAGCAAGATTAAAATTGCATATGGACGTATACAATATTTTTAAAGATTGTCTTTGTATTTTTTTCTGAATAAATCTGAAGATGAGTATTTTTATTTCATTTTAATAATTGAAAGTTTTTTTCTTTTGCATAAGACAATTAATTTATTGCAGGGGTTCCTCAAGCAACTGGAATGTTTCCTTGTGGTTCCGCTCCAGCAAAAAGGTTGAAAACCACTGCGTTAAAGTATAGCAGGATGAGTTTCGTAAATTCTAAGTACCGGAGCGAAGAGCTTATGCTAATAGTTACCATGAAAATATTCATGGAAAAGGCACGGGGAGGCAATATTACGGCGGTGTTTAAAATAACTAAAGCCGAGACGCCAGGCCAGAACAAATAATATTCCTGATTCTTGATTGTTTTTTATCAAGAATCTCTAAATAGCGGGTATTTGTATGAGAACAAGTTATGGGAACAGGCAATGAAAAAACGAGAATCCTGGACAATGCGATGTTTCCATTCTGTATGTTTCAGTGATTTGAGTTTAATCTTTTTACTTTGATTGTTAAAGCGCCCGTCTCAACCAAATTTCCTTTTTCAACGTCAAGCATTCAACACATTCACACATTAAAAACCTGATTTTTTAAAAAAATTCAATGAACTAATCTGAAGGCAAGAAATTGCAATTTGTCATACAGACGCAACACAGGTGATTATCAGTGAAAAGGAGAAAGCATTTCGATAATGGTTCCGGTAAAATTCCACCCCTAAAAATAAGCGTCAGCAATTTTTCAATAATAATCTGAATCATCATTTTTTCGTTACATCATCTTCTAGAAATGTTCATATCGCCACTGTTTTTTTGTTTTTTTAATATTCATTCTTTCTTTTTCTTTCATTTTGGTCGTCTTTTTCTGTTGCTTGGTGATGTCTTTTTAAGTCATATTTCTCCTTTTTTATTTTCACATTCTCCTCTTCCTCTTTCTCTTACTCCTCTTCTTTCTCTTATTCCTCCTCTTCCTCCTTCTCTTCCTCCTCCTCCTAATTTTCTTCCTTCTATTCTTCTTTCTCTTACACCTGCTCCCTCTTTGTGCCTTTTTCTTCTTTTTTCGAACATTTATGCTTCCTGTACATGCTCAGTGCAGAAAAATACTTCCAAAATATAACTTCTTTTTTCTTTTTCTTCTAATCCTCTTCCTTCTCCTCCATTTTCTTCTGTTGCAATTCCGCTGATTTCTCTTCTTCTTCCTCTTCTTAGTCCTCCTTCTTTTTCTTCTTCTCCTGCACCTTCAACTCCTTTTTCTTCTCATCATTCTCTTTCTTCTTCTTCTTGAAAATAAATCGAGCCGACTACTCCACTAAAAATGACGTTTGTAGTGATAAAATGTGTTGGATTATTAAAATAAAATAATCCCTTGCCTCTTTAAAAATGCTTTAAGTTTGGATACAAATCTGAACAGATGTGAAAAATGTCCAGGTATGGCACAAGGCAAAAAATACGGGGCACCTTTTGAAGATGGAACACATTACTGAGACGTAAGACAATCTTGTTAACCATTGCACTTATGATAAGCGGACATTAGTTACAGATTCGTGGAGAGTACGCATTATCTGGCGTGATCCACAGTCTGAACAAGGCCAGTACGCTAAAACCCTCGGTCACGATGACTTTTGATTTCGTGCTAGCACAATTATCAACGGCTTCCAAATAGTATCGAGTGAAATAACTAGATAACTGTAAGTATTAATTAAATAATTTCTCATCTTGTCGCCCTTGGACATCTCATCCAGCTTCGCGCTTTCCTGTCAACAATGGTCTGCAAAAAGTGCAACGTCAATCTTGGTCTGCCATTTTTAATCTTGTACATTTATTACCATTTCTCCTCAATAATATTTTCTCAACTTCTTTTACGCTCCGTAATTCCTTGAATGTTAGAAGCTTTATCGCCTTGCTTAGGGTGAAAATATATTTTACATTCAACTTGAAGGGACTTCACTTCATTTGCCAAAGTTAAATTGAAAATTCTATCAAAAAACATACCTGGTACGATGACAAAACGTTAATTATATATTAGCTATTATATTATAGTTAATGTGGACTATGTTCTGTGTATTTCTCTCGACAGCCTGGAGAAAAAAAGACTGCTTTTGAAACCTTGCCAGAGTAGTCAGTACCCTCCACAATACCTGGCTGACCATGATCTTGCATTATTTCCCCGTTTATCAATGATGCAGTATTCTTGCTGCAATTATGTCATGGTGTGGTTTCACAGTGGAGGTTTGTATTTGTACTAAGTCGGTCCTAAAATAGGTTCGACGTACAAAACGTTAGGAACTTGATACAATAGGTAATGACGCAGAGAAATCTAGTTGTGGTTGCTGATACTTTAGTATCCGACTCACGGTCGTCCGGCATCGACTGACTGGCCGAAGATATTCAGTCACCCCACCACGAGGGCACAAGTCCTTTTTAACGTGGGATCTCCGAGCCGTGAGCTCAGCCAAAAATATGCCCATTGAACCCGTATAAACGGGTTCAGGGTCGGTTTACTTCCCCGAAAGAGAATCCGCCCTTCGGCGTAGCCTCCCTCGGGTTCCTCCCCGCCCGAAGACAGAGAGTTCAACCGATCAGCCAGTCGACTGACAATATTCAGTCTCCCCCCCCCCACGGGGGCAACATGTGACACAAGGTCGGTTATTTATTGTGGGTTTACCCGAACCCGTGGGCTCGGCCCCAAAATATGCCCCTTTGAACCCGTATAAACGTGTTCAGGGTCGGTTTACCTCCCCGAAAGAGAATCCGCCCTTCGGCGTAGCCTCCTTCGGGTTCCTCTCCGTCCGAAGGCAGAAAGTTCAACCGATCAGCCAGTCGACTGACAATATTCAGTCACCCCCACCCCCACGAGGGTGTCATGTGGCACAAGGCCTTTTTAACGTGGGCATTCCCGAGCCATTAGGCTCGGCCAAAAAATACCCCATTTGAACCCGTATAAACGGGTTCAGGGCCGGTTTTACCTCCCCGAAGGAGACTCCGCCCTTTGGCGTAGCCTCCCTCGGGTTCCTCTCCGTCCGAAGACAGAGAGTTGAACCGATCAGCCAGTCGACTGACTGACGGAACCACTGAGCGACTCCTACTTATTATAGGTGGGAGAGTCTATTCACAATAGAATAGGTGTGTTCCACTCTAACAAATTACTTGAGCAAGCATCGAACCTTATGGTCTCTATTGCAACGTGAATAAGGCAGAATAATAAGACCTCCCCTAAACCATCCGAGTTGAAGTCACTCAATAATTCATCCATCAAATGAGATGAGGACTTCAAATATCTTGGATGTCACATCATAGTTTTCCAAAAGACATCATCATCCGCAAGGTTCTTGTATAGGATGCGTTTAACAAACTTCGCAAGATTTGATCCTTCCATCCTCCTTATAAGCCTAAATCTACTTAGAAAAAATCTAGGACATCAGTTGAGAATCCCATGAAAATCTTAACGCAGTTTATGGAGAACTGACGCCTATAACACAAATGAAAACGATTACTGGCCACTGTCACTGCATCCTTCCTCCTATGGCATCCTTCTGGAAGTGTGTTCTTGCGAAAATTGAATTTCCCAGACACCATAGCTTGGGACTCAGGTTTAGACATTGGGGATCTCGGGAGCGCAATGCAGGACCATCCTTACGGGGATGATGATGAGGAGGAGGAGGTTGATGATGATGATGATATATTACGTAAATTATTTTTAATAGTAAGTCTTATTTTTGGTTAGTTTTTATTTTTAGAATTATTTTGTTTCAAAAGTCTTCAATTTCATCCACTTCAAATCTGGTTTCTTTTCTTTTTTGTTTCTTTCTTTTATATGATTTCCTTTATTTCGTTCTTTTTTTCTTTCTGCCTTTCTTTAATTTTCCCTTCTTTCTTTCTTAAATTTTCTCTTCTTTCTTTCTTTCTTTCTTAAATTTTCTCTTCTTTCTATTTTTCTTTCTTTCTTTTTTTCTTTCTTTCTTTCTTCCTACCTTCTTTTCTTTCTTTCTTAAATGTTCTCTTCTTTCTTTCTTTTTACTTTCTTTCTTAAATTTTCGCTTCTTTCTTTTTTCTTTCTTTTTTAAATTTTCTCTTCTTTCTTTCTTTCTTTCTTTCTTTCTTTCTTTCTTTCTTTCACTTTCACTTCTTTCTTTCTTTCTTAAATGTTCTCTTCTTTCTTTCTTTCTTTTTCTTTCTTTCTTTCTTTTTTCTTAAATTTTCTCTTCTTTCTTTCTTTTTATTTCTTTTTTCTTTCTTTCTTTCTTAAATTTTCTCTTTTTTTTCTTTTTTTATTTCTTTTTTCTTTCTTTCTTTCTTAAAATTTCTCTGCTTTCTTTCTTACATTTTCTCTTCTTTCTTTTCTTCATATTCTATTATTGTTCTTTCTGTCTTTATTTTTTTTCTTTGCCTATTTCTTTCTTACTGTCCGACTTTCTTTCAGTCTTTCTTTTATTTTCTCTGATTTTATTCCTTTCTATTTTCTTATTATCTTTCTTTAAGGTTTTCTTTTGACTTTCATATTCTGTTTATTTATTTATTTCACTTTTTTCTTCACATGATTATTTCTTTTTGTCTTTCTTTTGTTTTGTTTTACTTTATGTTTTTCTTTTACTTTGTCTTACTTTAATTCTTTTATTCTTTCTTTCTCTCTTTCCTCCTTCCTTCTTTCTTTCTTTTTTAATTTCTTAATTTCTTTAATTATATTTTCCCTTTCTTCATTTCTTTTTGTATTCGCGTTTCTTTCTTTATTAAGATTTTTTGTTTTATCTTTCTTTCATCCTTTCCTTTCTTTCTTTCTTTCTTCCTTTCTTTCTTTCTTTCTTTCTTTCTTTCTTTCTTTCTTTCTGTTCATCCACCTCTCTTTACTTCTGTTTCTCACTCGTTCCTCTCTTGCCTCATGCTTTTATATTCTCTTTTTTACCTTCTTTTCGTTATCAAAAACTAACGTACTGCAGTACAAATGTAACCAGTTCAGTATAAGACTTTGCAGATAAAAACACTTGCATGACCCGAAGAAAAATAGGACGAGAACCCCCCCCTCAAAAAAAGTAAAATAAAAGAATGCGAAAGTTTGGCAATAATTGTTCTTGATTTCAAAGAATTTTTTCGGTTCACTTTTCACATGAACACCGTAATAATTATCTTTGCATTTCCAAAACTTTCTAAACTTTCATTTCATAATTTTCTGAAAAGTACTAACGTAAATAATATTTGTAAGTATAGCTACAAGGGAATAGGTTGAACACATATTTTGTATATTTTTATGTAAACAAAAGACCCCCGCAAAAGTGATACATAGATATTTCTCTCTCTCTTTTTCTTTCTCTCTCTCTCTCTCTCTCTCTCTCTATATATATATATATATATATATATATGTGTGTGTGTGTGTGTTTGTGTGTGTCTGTGTGTTTTGTGTGTGTTTCTGTGTGCGTCTTTGTGCATGTGTATATGCGCTTATGAATTAATCTGTCTCTGTGTAGAAAGAATGGTCCACGTACCCTCAAAGACAAAGATAAACTTACTTTCAATAAAAGTTTACTTTAGTTTGAAAACCATTATTAAGTGGTTGTTTTATACTATAATGTCATACAATGACACACACACACACACACACACACACACACACATATATATATATATATATATATATATATATATATATATATATATATATATATATATATATACATATATGTAGAGCAGAGACTCCCACGTAGACATGCCTATGTGAGTTTTATTACATATATATATGTTGCTGCAAATATCTGTCATATAACTTTTTTAAATTGTACTTATACATACTCTTTAAAAGTTTTACTCTTAATTTAATATATATATATATATATATATATATATATATATATATATATATATATAAATACTTCAGCATCATGTATACCTACATATGTATATTAATATATACATATGAATATATCTATATATAATTTTGCAAAAGTTCAAATATGCCTTCATTGTTAATAACTTTTATTACATATTAACATAAATCATATATACATATATATATAAATATATATATATATATATATATATATATATATATGTACGTATGCAAATGACATACAATGTTTTCCTTAGAGCCATATGGGGGTTTCATTTCAAGTCCCCATAATTAAGATTCCGCTGCAGAAAAAATACTAAAATTCCCGAATTTCGGTGATATTCCCAGCGACAGTTCCATTAAATAACAACGACCCCAGTATTAACAACCCTAGCCCTAACCCTGCCTTACATATACTTCGTAAAGTCATATGTCTTTGTTCTAAAAAGCCACCCCTGCAATTATTATCATTAGTGATTTTTTTTTCTAAATATCCTTATTCATAAAATCCGAATTGTTTACTTGAAGATATGGTTATTAAATAATTTTCTTTTGGCATATCTCGTCTTTTGTTTTTACAATAATGAAAAAAGGCTACCAGCTATTCATATGGGAACTGCATTCTTAAATACGTTCACACACACACACAAACATACACACATGTGTTTGGTAGTGTGTGTATGTGTGAGTGTGTACAAGTTAAATATAGGTCTGTATATAGAAGTAGATATGTTTAAGTAATTTTTTATCTGTTCTGTCGTTCCCCTTGCAATTGTCAATTTGTAATTTTCCGTAAACTTTTTACTCAATTTCCCTCGCTCTTTCAACCCCCCCATATATATATATATATATATATATATATATATATATATATATATATATATATAATTTATATATAAATCTGTATATAGGTGTAGATATATTTAAATAATTTTTTTTCATCTATTTTACTTGCTCAACATTGGAATTGTTAATTTTTTGATTATCTGTAAACTTTTACCTAAAAGTTACGCGTCTTTCCCTTTTTCTCTCTCTTTTCTCTCTCGCTCTCTCTCTCTTAGACACACAGACACACACGCACGCACACACACACACACACACACACACACACACACACATATATATATATATATATATATATATATATATATATATATATATATATATATATATATATATGATGGCTAAATGTATAGCCGAAAGCGATCGGACATACATTTGGACAATTTCTTCATAATTTGCGTCCCAAAAAGTAGTTTTTTATCAACTGATTTAATATATATATATATATATATATATATATATATATATATATATATATATATAAAGAGAAGTTTCTGCCTAAATACAAACACACACACGCACACAGATATATATATATATATATTTTTTTTTCCTACTAATAAATATAGATTTTGTTCCTCGGCGTTAGCACATCTGTGAGTTTCATTCACGAGGCTATCGTCAGGTACTGTTTGAAAAGTGACTATTGTAAAATTTAAAAAAATTAAGATAGTGGAGCAGTCCATAGTAGAGCTACATACTCTTAAATATATCCAAATCCAAATATAAATATGTTATTCATATGACAAAAATATGGTTTAAGGTATGATATATTAAATTGCTCAGTAATGACCGAACGTGTGTTAATATGAATGTGTACAAATTGCTCAACATCATTAAGTTGCGATAGTCTGTTTTATGCATGAATGCAATCGTCGATGTGTGTGACACATGGCCTGATGATTGGTTTTAACCATGAAAGAGACTGGTGTTGACCTTAATGTCTACTACATACATACATACATACATATATATATATATATATATATATATATATATATATATATATATATATTATTCAAAATAACAAACAACAAATGTCCATTGTTAATTATCATGAGCCGTTCTAAACATCGTACAGTGACTTTAGTTTCTGGAGAATATGAAGACAAAAACTGCACAACATGACTAGGTAAGATTAAAAAATGTTATCAACAGAACCATATGTTTAGGTCGATATGTCTCTCTATCTATGTTTAATATTTAAGCAATTCACCACAAGCAAGGCGGGAGTGCCAGTATCACGCAAGGCGTTACACAGAGTGGGAGCGAGATTAAAGAACCGTGATAAATGAAAGGATAAATACTAGGACAGGGAATAGATCAAGGCATCTGGAGATACCGATAGACGTTACATTTGAATATTTGGAGATCATAGCTATCAGAGAAGCAAGTAAGAGGAAGGGAGTTTCACAGACAGGAAGTGCAAGACATGAAACTATTGAAGTAGAAGAGACGGTTACATTTAACGGTTTCAAAAGTGAAGGGGTGGGACTGAGATACCAACCGATTAGCTCGTTTAAATACATGCAATTTGGGAACTAGCGAAAGCAGCTTGCCGGTGCAGTTACCATGAAAGTATTTATAGAAAAGACAGAGGGAAGCGACCAATCCCATTGCAGATCTGTCTGTGGATTTTGTCGAAGACCTTAAGACGAACAGTGGGGTCATCAGATCATATATGGCAGCAATATTCCAAGCAAGGACGAATGGATGATTTATAGATTTGAAAGATGGAGTCGGGCGAGAAAAACTTTCCTTGCAGTGGATAAAGCTATAGATTCAATGTATTTGTTCCATCTCAGGTCAGCGGAGAGTATGAGAACAGTATGAGAACGTGGAGTTGAGCATCAAATTTTCTAATCTAACTATTTTATTTTAAGCATTTCACCCCAAGCAAGGCGGGGAGCCACTAGGACGCAAGGGGTTACAGACAATTTAGAGCAAGATCAGATAGGAGAGATAGATGAAAGGATGATGAGGAGGATAGTGGAAAGATCAAGGCAACTAGAGATGTCGATTGACATTACACTTGAATAGCTGGAGATTGTAGCTCTCAAGGAAACTGGAATAGGGAAGGGAGTTCCACAGGTGAGAGGTGCGAGACATGAAGCTATCGGAGTAGAAGAGAGGGATACATTTAGGTGTTTCGACAGTGAAGGGTGAGAGCGTGATGCCAGCCTCGTAAGGCGCTGGAACTCATCACGTCTGGGAACCAGCGAATGCAGCTCCTCGGAGCAATTTCCATGAAAGTATTTGTAGAACAGACAGAGGGAGGCGACGGCGCGTCTGTGGGAATGTGACTGTAGACGAGACGCCAGGGCAGGGCCAACTACATTGCATATCCGCCTCTGGAGCCTATCAAGAACCCCGAGGCAAACAGAAGGGGCACCAGACCATATATGGCAGCAATACTCCATGCAAGGCCGAATTGTTGATTTGTAGATCTGGAGGATCGACTCCGGGGAGAAAAACTTCCTGGCGCAGCTCAGGGAGCCAACTTTCCTTGCGGTGGACGAAGCAATTGACTCAATGTATTTATTCCATCTCAGGTCAGCAGAATAAATTGTGGTGTCATCCGAGTAGATGCCAACTTGGGAAGTTATGGTGTCAGGAAGGTCATTCATGTAGATAAGGAATAGAGTGGGGCCTAGGATGGAGCCTTGAGTGACACCTGCGTTCGTGGGATAGGAACTGGATGAGAAACCGTTGAGAACGACCTTCAATTCACGGTTTGACAGGAATGATTGTATTAGGTTATACAATCGACCCGTAATGACATAACCCTGGAGCTTGCAAAGGCCGGCATGCCAAACCCTATGAAATGCTTTGGAGATGTCTAGTGCCACGGCTCGGGCTTCCCCGTTATTTTGAAGAGCTCAGTAGACAGTTTCAGTGATGGCCGTAAACACATCAGCTGTAGATCGGGCAAAGCGGAAACCATATTGCTTGTCTGAGAGCAGATTATGGGATGTGAGGTGGTTAACCACCTCGGTATTGATTAGGGCTTCGAAGACTTTGTCGAAGAGGGGAAGGAGACTGATTGGACGGTAGTTGGAAGAGTCAGAGGGGTCGCCGGAGTTCTTGAAGACAGGAACACTCGAAGAGGACTTCCAGCAGTCAGGAAAACAAGATTCCTTGAGGCAGTAGTTGTATAGTTTACAAAGGGCGGGCGCCAATTCAGGCGCGCACTTCTTCAAGACAATGGCTGGTATCCCGTCTCCACCACTAGCCTTGTTGGGGTCTAAATTGGAGATAACGCCCAATACCTGAGACGGGGTTATGTTTAACCCACTCAATAGGGCCTCAGTTCTAAGAGGGAAGTCCGGTATGGGTACACCGTAAGAGTCGAGCGTCGAGTTGACTGAAAATTTCCGAGCAAACATTCAGCCTTGTCGGTAGAGGAGGTCAGGACTTCGAACTGGTTGAATAAAGGAGGTATAGAGGGTTTGCAATTGTTCAATACGCTCTTGCAGAGACGCCAATAATCTTTGGAGCCAAATTTGCGAGATGCAATACGCTCCTTCATCCGAGCCGCAAATAGTGACTTAGCATCGTCAAGGACACGCTTACACTCGTTACGGGCGGAGGCAAAGAGACGTCTATTGCAGTCAGAGATGTCGCTACGGAATTGGTGGAAGTAATGGTTCCTATGGGCGATGGAGGCTGAGCAAGCATCGGAGAACCAGGGTGGGGGGGTGCGACTTGACCCTATATTTCCTTGATGGGATGAAAGTGTCGATTCCAGCTTTAACCCAGGATGAGACCTCAGGAGCACATTTTTAGACGGGGAGCGTAAAAACTCCATCCCAGGGGACATAGCGGAGGAAATCACGGAACGCGTCCCAGTCAGCTCGTTGATAGTAGAACAAACTTCTAGTTGTAGGAGGTTCTTTATAGGGGGTGGAGTTGAAGAAGATGTTAACCGATACTACCGCATGATCAGAGTTACCAAGAGGGCAGAGTTGCGAGGCGCTGCAGGACTCGGGGATGGAGGTAAAACACAGGTCGAGAAGAGAGGCTTTACCTTCCCGTTGAAGGCATATATCTATCTATCTATCTATCTATCTATCTACCTATCCGTATATATTAGGATTGCACAAATGTGTCATTTATATCTATCTATCTATCTATCTATCTCAACCAACACATGTATATATTAGGATTCCACCTATCTATCTATCTATCTATCTATCTATCTATCTATCTATCTATCTATCTCAACCAACACATGTATATATTAGGATTCCACCTATCTATCTATCTATCTATCTATCTATCTATCTATCTCAACCAACACATGTATATATTAGGATTTCACCTATCTATCTATCTATCTATCTCAACCAATACATGTATATATAGGATTCCACAAATGTGTCATTTATATCTATCTATCTATCTATCTATCTATCTATCTTTTAATTTATTAACGAAGTCTGACATGCATATTAGTATTATATTGTGCCAGTGATCTTATCGTGAAAGGATGTGTATAGCAGATGTAAGCTGAAATCCATGGACGTGAACAGACGATACTTTACGAACGATGAAATGGAAAAAGAAAAAGGTGCCGTCGATCAACGACAAGAAATTGCTGAGTGGCTGGGAAAAGATGACCAGAATATTCTATTAATTAATTTAGCGCGCGCACACACACACACACACACACACACACACACACACACACACACACGGAAAGAGAGAGGTAAGAAGAAAGGAGTCGGCGTCTCGAAAATGCGATAAAAGATCATTGAAAATTGAACGAAATCTAAATGCGGAAGAATCAGGCCAAGTAAATATCTAAATAAATAAAAAGAATGAAAAGAAAGAAGAATAACGTAAAGGAAGAATGAAATATAAAGAAGAAAATTCTGAATAATAATAATGAAAGAAAAAATATGAAATATGAAAGAGAAATAAACTAAGAATGAATAACGAGGAAATGAAAAATGAAAGAAAAAAAAAGAAATATGAAAGAAAGTTAATCTCTGTGAGTAAAATGAAGAATATAATTGCATTAAACCTCCAAGAGAATTAATCCTTAAACCTTCACTTGTTAACCGTTTCCGTTGACATCAAGTGACAATATTCTATAGAATCAATTGCCAGATCTGCTGTTAGGAAGATTCGTTTACTGTGTCGTGTGAAACGATTTTTCTCTCCGCAAAACCATATTTATAAAACTACTAATTCGTCCATGCATAGTATGTTTCAATCAAATCTGATCTGAGTCTTCTGCTATATATTTAGAGATTCTTGATGAAATCCAAAGAAAATAGGCAACGTTATTCCTCCCGAACTAGCCTTCGTTTTCAGTATTTTTCCTACAGCTGTAACATTGATTCTCTCTCTATGCATTTCTATTACTATTTTCATGGAGCTTTCCTCTCTGGTACTTAGACTTTATGAATTTAATTAAGCTCAGACTCAGTGTCATAAAAACGTCAGAATACTGTTGAAAAACAGGTAACGAATGATGTAAAATTCAGGAAGAATTTCTGCAAAAACCCTACGTGAAAAGAATAACAGTTCAAAAACTAAGTTGTTTGGGCAGAACGAAAATTGTCTGTAAAAATCGAAATGACAGCGAATCAGAAAAAAATCAGGAAAGAATTTCAAGCAAATTTTCTCAATCCCTAAATATAAAACTTTTTTTGCCACTTTTTACAGTTAAAATTCCTAGCTGTAACCGCAAGTTCTATGCTAATAGTTCCTTCTCTCGCACTTAGCGATTGTGGAACGCCCTTACAGTTCCTTGCTTTTTAGACAAACTTGACATCCAAAACTTTAAATGCAGTGTCAATCGTGATCTTCTGTCTTTTGTTATTTTATTTTTCTCTCTCCTTATTAGTGTTTTTTTTCTCTCATATACTCTCACACTCATTACAACCAACTTCTTAGCGGCTCTATTGCCTTTCTTAGGGTGAAATGATTCAAAATACAGGGTATCTATAAGGCCTTTTTAAAATTTAAAGAAAATATGACAAAAGCAAATTAAGGAACAAATATCTGGAAATCATTACAACATGAGGAGTAGATATTGAAGTATTTTTAACTAATTTAATCCATCATTATATGGGGTACCATTAGTTGCACAAAGCACATCAAGATGGTACTCGATACCTTGTCATGTTTGCTGTATCAATGGTGGTAATGGCATCAATGATCTTTTGCATTACATAAGTTATGTCCCGAATCTTTGTTCGATGCACAATATATTTAATATAAATCCTTGGAAATGATATCTGGTGAACGAGGTGGTCAGGGAACTGGGCTATCTCTTCGAATACCAAATGTTAGGGATTCTTTTATCAGTATTTCTTTCATCATTAGGATACCTGAAATACACAAATGCAATGTGATTAAAACATAGCCGACAACTCAGTACATAGAACAAATCTGTTATATCATCAATTGCTTTTGTAATATATGTTTTAATTGCAAAAAGACTTTATGGACACTCTATAATTATACCTTCACACACACACAAGCACGCATATATATATATATATATATAATATATATATATATATATATATATATATATATATATATATATATATATATATGTGTGTGTGTGTGTGTGTGTGTGTGTGTGTGTGTGTGTGTAAGTAATTCATGCTATTTAGCTGATTGATGTTACTTTCAGAGTTTCATAAGCGGACCTTTCCGTCCATTATTCAGGGCTTATCAGCAATTTAATGCGTATATATATATATATATATATATATATATATATATATATATATATATATATATATAAAGTAACGGAAATCTTGGTAATCCGTATGGATAATCCAATGATGATGAAATCCTGAATTAGGTCAGAGCGAATAATTTAATTTAAAGAAAAACAGACCACTTTAAGGCTCCATTAGTTATAATTTATTTCACCAGAGAATTTTATTTTTCTCTGGATCCAGACAAAAATAAAATTCTCTGTTGAAATAAATTACAACTAATGGAGCCTTAAAGTGGTCAGTTTTTATTTAAATTAAATTCAGATTACCAACACACAAACAGAAAATGTCTCATATCGAGAATATTTAACATTGAACATGAGGAAAAATTAATTATTTTTAATAATATGTGGAAATCTCCACTTTTACCTGAAGACGGTCGCGAGACCAGAAACACGTCTCTTAAAATTATGTAAAACAAAGCATATTTTTTTCTAAATAAATCCACATTACAACCAAAAAACGTTTGCGGCACCTCTCTTCTCTTCTTTTTAATATACATACTTTTCTCTCGTTGGGACCACTACATTATATTTCTATTATTATATATATATATATATATATATATATATATATATATATATATAACACATATTTTTATATATAACAGACATTGAATGTCTATCCTGATTGATCATGAGCCGTTCTAATTTTCGAATGTTTGCTTTAATTTCTGGTGAAAATAAAGACAAAAATAGTCCAACAGTTGAATATATTTTTATTATTTTTATTACGTTGTTCCTAAGCTTCGGCACGTAATAGACATTCATTGACAGTTATATTTAAATATATATGTTCAAATAAATATCTGCTGCCCCAATACACTTGTTGGTGTAGAATAATGTTGGTGTTAAAATATTTAAATAAATTGTAGTTTCATTTTGAATTAGAATTTAGAAACAGATTAAAATTTAAGATTGAAATTATAGTTGAAATAAGATATATAAATTCGAATTTAGAGAGACGCTGATTTTGGAAACGTAAGAAAACAAGAAGAGACATTGGAATATCAAGGGAGGTAAATCAATTTTTTCGAAAATCAAAGTAACAGAGCTCATCAACATATATATATATATATATATATATATATATATATATATATATATATATATATCATATATATATATATAGTATCAGACATTAATTGCACAAGTCCAAGTTTCATGTCGAAGCAATTTTCCAGTAGTAGAATTTTTTTTTTTTTCATTTTTGGGTTGACACCGGGTCTGTTTGCTCTCGCCTGATACTTTATTGTTTGGGTGGAATATTACTGTTGTTAAAGTATTTAATTGAATTGTAGTTTAATTTTGAATTTGAATTTAGTCCCAGATTAACATTTAAGAATGAAAATAAGGTTGGAAATAAGAAATAAATATTCTAATTTAGAGAGACGCCGATCTTGAAAACGTCAGTAAACAAGAAGAGACACTGGAAAATCAAGAGGGTAACTCTATTTTTTCCGAAAATCAAAAGAGTAACTGATAATAATTAATAATACCGGATTCGGTTATATATATATATATATATATATATATATATATATATCATAAAGTTAACAAACTTGTTATCATGCAATTCAAGTGGATCCTAGTAATATAAAGTAATAAAACTCCACCACAAAAAAAGCTCAATGTGTTTATTTACAGAGCAATATAACTACAGGGTAACCCTGATATAAGAGACCCGAATATAAGATAAACCCGGATATAAGAGAGATTTTCTCTGGTCCCAAAGTGTTCCCATACTTACCTAAACAAAATAGAGCAAACCCGGATATAAGAGAAACCCGGATATAAGAGACTTCTTTTCCGGTCCCGACAACTCTCTTATATCCGGGTTACACTGTAGTACAAAATAAAATCCAGTATCACATCATATGGGAAATAGTTTCTTTCGACAGACGAGATATCGGCCGTGTCATATCACACCCGTTGTGGACAGAGTTCGTCTCTCTCTCTCTCTCTCTCTCTCTCTCTCTCTCTCTCCCCCTATATATATATATATATATATATATATATATATATATATATATATATATATATATAAAGTATATTATATTATTTCTTTCGAACATATTGAATATATATGTAATATATTTCGAATATATATATCCTATCATATATATATATATATATATATATATATATATATATATATGCTTTTATAGGATATTACATTCAAATATATGCGTTACATATAGCGCTTGCATATGTTCGAATGAAATATCCTATAATAAAGGATTATTACTCTAGTTCTGTATTGAGCCCGATATTTAAATTAATGTTATGAACGTCTGAATGTTATTTGATTCGTTCTTATTTCATTTGTATATATATATATATATATATATATATAGATAGATAGATAGATAGATAGATAGATAGATAGATAGATAGAATATAAAGATGAAGAGAGAAGAAAGGACGCGGAAATAATATGTTAAAATACTAAATAAACCCCGAAAGAAGTTAAGAAAGAAAGAAAGAAAGAAAGAAAAAAGAAAGAAAGAAAGAAAGAAAGAAAGAAAGAAAGAAAGAAAGTAAGAAAGAAAGAAAGAAAAAAGAACAATTAACAAAGAAATGAGAAAGTTTAATTGGTGGGAAGGAAAAGAAAGTATATATTGATGAAGAAAGAAGAAAGAAAGAAGGAACAAGTGAGAAAGAAAGAAAGAAAGAAAGAAAGAAAGAAAGAAAGAAAGAAAGAACAAGAGAGAAAGAAAGAAGTAAATAAAAAAGAAAGAAAAAAACGGACGAAAGAAAAAGAAATAAACAAAAAATGAGTACGAAAGAAAGAAAGAAAGAAAGAAAAAGGGAGAAAGAAAGAACAAGGGAGAAAGAAAGAAGTAAATAAAAAAGAAAGAAAGAAACGGACGAAAGAAAAAGAAATAAACAAAAAATGAGTACGAAAGAAAGAAAGAAAGAAAGAAAGAAAGAAAGAAAAGAAATAAAGAAAAGAAAGAAATACAAGGATAACAGGAATAGTGAGATAAAAAGAGAGCAGGAAAAAGAGAGACGGCCAAATGTAAAACGTCAAGGAAAGAAAAGACAAATAAATAAAGCGATGCAGAACGAAGATATAATAAAGTATGAGAGGCGTTAAAAAGAAAATAAAAATAACTTAGAGAGAAGAAAGAAAACCAGAATCGAGAAAAAAAAAGAAAGAAATCAATGACTGGAAAGAAAGAAAAATGTGAGAAAGAGGCAGAAAACGAGAAAAAAAAAAAAAAAAAAAAAATGAGCAAATCCCGTTACACGAGAGCGTATCGAAAATAACGAGAAATTGCAACGAAATTTGTTCACCATTAATCGGAGAAAAAAAAATAGAGTAACGCAAAAACCTGAAAACGAAAGTGAAAGTAGACTTAAGGAGACCGGCCACACATTGAAGCGAGGTGATGCGCTTAAATGAAGACAGATAGCCTTAAGGGTCAAGCAGAGATGGCGAATATGCTGTTGGAATAAGCGAAGACTGTCCTGAGGGACAACTTTTAACTGACCCTCGGCTTGCAACTGTTTGTTCGCCTACTATTTGCCTTGTTTTGTCCGCATCACTTCGTCCAGGCGTCAAGCCTGTCTCCGGACCAACGTGGCCCGAATAAATATATTCCCAACGCACTGCCCCAAGATCTGTTCCCTAGCTACATTTCATTTCTATATATAAATTTCTTTTTTTTTTCCTTGACTGTGATATACTGTTAACACAAGCTCCGGTCAACTGACCTGACCATTCAAAGTATATTAGTTTTACATCCTTTAGCCATTCATACACAGTGTTGATTATTTGTACGGGTTTTCTTTTTTTTACATTTATTCGGTAGATGTGATTTATTTAAAATGTCCTTAAAGGTGTTTTCACGATCAGAAAAGAAAAATGCTTTCCTTACAATGCTTGCTTGTCCTTTCCTGACCTCTTCGAACCTGTAAAGCGATTTGGTTTCGTTGGTGTCCACCTTAGTCCACCAATCAAATTCCAGTTCTGTTTGTTCAAGTACTGAAAGTGTTTGGGTCTGACGTGCGTGAAGGTCTGCATATGGCCTCTCGCTTAATATTTTCCGGGCCAGTATATTCGTATGATGAAGAGCATGTAAAGAAGAGAGTGTACACACGCGCGCGCAAACACACACACACACACACACACACACACACACACACACACACACACACACACACACACACACATATATATATATATATAGTGTTCTCTATTCGCTAGTGTATTCTGGAACATCAATAGAGAGAAAATAATGCGAAAAAATGTTTTTCTACATGATATTTTGGACAGATATTTATGTACTATACTGCTATTTATCTAATCTATCTATCTATCTATCTATCTATCTGTCTATATATATATATATATATATATATATATATATGTAACATTAGTGGTCAATACACACATACACACACACATATATATATATATATATATATATATATATATATATATATATATATATATATATATATATATATATAGTGCTCTCTATTGGCTAGTGTATTCTGGAACATCAATAGAGAGAAAATAATGCGAAAAAAATGTTTTTCTACATGATATTTTGGACAGATATTTATGTACTATACTGCTATTTTGGCTAATCTATCTCTATCTATCTATCTATCTATATATATATATATATATATATATATATATAACATTAGTGGTCAATACACACACACACACACACATATATATATATATATATATATATATATATATATATATATATATATATAGCGCTCTCTATTCGCTAGTATATTCTGGAATATCAATAGAGAGAAAATAATGCGAAAAAATGTTTTTCTACATGATATTTTGGACAGATATTTATGTACCATACTGCTATTTGGCTAATCTATCTATCTATCTATCTATCTATCTATCTATCTATCTATCTCTATATATATGACATTAGTGGTCAATACACACACACACACACACACACACACACACACACACACACATATATATATATATATATATATATATATATATATATATATATATATGTATATATATATATATATATCTTAAGCGTTTCACCCCAAGGAAGGCGGGAAGCCACTAGCACGCAAGGGGTTACAGAGTGTTGGAGCGAGAGCAAATAGGAATGATAGAGGAAAGGATGAAGAGAAGGATAGGGGATAGATCAGGGCATCTAGAGACGTCGATTGACATTACATTTGAATAGTTGGAGATCATAGCTATCAGGGTAACAGGAAGATAGGGGGAGTTCCACAGGCGAGAAGTGCGAGACATGAAGCTATTGGAGTAGAAGAGACGGTTACATTTAACATTTTCGACAGTGAAAGGTTGTGAGGGAGATGCCAGACTAGTAGAACGCTTAAATTCACGAAGTTTGGGAAGCAGCTAAACCAGCTTATAGGAGCATTTACCGCGAAAGTATTTGTAAAAAAGACAGAAGGAGGTGATGGATAGAATCCAGATAGAACTCAATGTCCAGGACAGAGTAAGAATATAGTATGAAAGGGTCAAACACTAATGTTCCATGGTTGTAATTTATTACATTGGAATCGTAATCACGATCCAATTCATCAGACCTAAAAATTCAAAAAGAAATCGGAAAATATAACTCCGGATATAAAAAATAAAAATTTATTGACAGTGTATGTGTGGGAGTGGGAAACAAGTGTGAGAAGGAAATGTATGAAAGCTCTAGAGAGAGGGTGTAATAGAAGAAAGAAGAACAGGAAGACCTAAAGGTGAAGGTGAGGATGAAAATTTAACAGAGAGAATTTTTAAAGTGATGTGTTAAATACCGGTTTAAATGAGTGAGATACAGATAAATATGAAGTTGTAGATCTGATGAATTGGATCGTGGTTAAGATTCCAATGTAATAAATTATAAAATTATATATATATATATATATATATATATATATATATATATATATATATATATATATATATATATATATATATATATATTATTTTAAAAATATGATTCTATCGCTACATAAGAGTTCTCATGTTTCACAAACCAAAGCTAGAAACTTCAATTTAATTAAAGAAATAAAACTGAATAAAATTCTCAACAGTTTCATCCTCAAACGATTTTTGAATAACTCATCTTGAAATTTACGGAGCTCTATAAGCATATACATTCCTAATAATTACTATGGAAACGGCGAAACCAATCATTTTAATAAGTGGCGCAAGGGTTTACATTTTCATTGACAACTATTGTATCAATATATTAGTTACATTCGGAAAAAGATTTAGTCAAGGTAGGGTTGGGGGTCCTATTTTCAAACTAATGATGACATCTGTTTGGTGCATATCATGTGGTCTATTTCAACGACAGAGAGTTATTGGCATTTTTGTGACACCGTAAAATTCGTATTTGTATGCCTAAAGATTTTTTCTAAAATGGTTGTTTGTATACAAGTACATCGTATTAAACAACAATTTTATTTTTGCCGACTTCATAAAGGGATATATTTATCTGATGATTGGGTTAAGTTTTGAAACCTATTGCTTTAATTGCAATTGTTTATAAACCATGAAATTTTAAAAATCATATATATATATATATATATATTTATTAAAGACATTTTTATGTTTAACGTTCTTTTTATAGATACAAGTATTTAAGTAAATGCTCTCTTTATAATAAACAGTATTAAATAACATTTAGTGGCCTGAATTATAATAAACAGAGCATTTACTTAAATACTTGTATCTATAAAAAGAACGTTAAACATATAAATGTCTTTAATAAATAAATTGTCGGACTTTGTCCATTTCTTAATATATATATATATATATATATATGTGTGTGTGTGTGTGTGTGTGTGTGTGTGTGTGTGTGTGTGTGTGCATGTCTGTGTGTGTACAAAATAGGATAAAAAGTATCGGCTGATATAAAAAGAAAACTACAGCACATATCAATTCGGTATTTAATCTCCTTCAAAGTAGTCCTCTTCTGAACACATTATCCACCGTCGTTTCCATTGATGGCATCATTCCTGGAACTCCATTTTTGGGATAACTAGAATTCATGAGGGAAGACGGCTTGTAGAATCTGATACTCACAGGACAGCTTGAAGGCAAGATAGACAAGATGCCTACGTCATGAATAGACACGGCATATAGAAGAAGAATGCACTTGCATAAATGAAATAAAAAGACAAAATTTATTAAGAACTGCAAAGAAGAGGAAATTGTGGAGAGCCATGATCACATACGTCCTGAAAGGACACGACTCATAATGAAGAATGAGCTTGAGTAAATCTATGGCGGAACAAGATTTAGTTGAAATAACAAAAAGACAAAATTTATTAAAAGCTACAAAGAGAGGAAATTGTGGAGAGCTTTGACCGCATACGTCCTGAAGAGACACGGCACATAGAATAATAAGCTTGTGTAGATAAATGGCAGAACAAGATTTATGGAGAAATAATAAAAAGATAAAACTTATTAGGATCTACAAAGAAGAGGAAATAGTGGAGAGCCGTGACCACTTCAACCTTGAAGGGACACGGCATATAGACGATAAATAAGCTTGAGTAAATGAATGGCGGATCAGGGATTATGAGAATCCACGAAAAAAACAAATTTTATTAAGAACTACAACGGAGAGGAAATAGTGGAGAGCCTTGACCTCTTATTACCTGAAGGGACACCGCACATAGAAGTAGATAAGTTTGAGTAAATGAATGCCTGAACAGATTTTAGGATAAAAAAATACAAAATTTATTAAGATCTATAAAAGAGAGGAAATAGTGGAGAGCGTTGACCGCCTACGTCCTGAAGAGATGCGACACAGAAGAAGAATGAGCTTGAGTAAAAGGATGTTGGAACAACTTTTAGGTGAAATAACAAAAAACAACATTTATTAAGAGCTACAAATGGCAGGAAATTGTGGAGAGCCATGATCGCCTACCTCCTGAAAGTCCAGGTTATCTGGTGATATTCTGTTTGATTTCTCGGTGTCTTGAAATTTGATTCCTTTCAAATGGAATTTGATTTTGGAAAAGAGAAAAAAGGGGGATTATAGCAGTTGTCAGGTCTAGGGAATGTTGTTCTTTTCCTAAAAATTGCGGGAGAAGTCATTTTCACTGATGGAAACTTTGTAGCGTGGCCATAAAGGCATACTCTACACATTTTCATCCCAACCAATGCTACACACAATTAAAGCGAGCAAAAACGCTATAACTTAGTGTGTATGGGTGACAGAGTTGAAGGTATATCTGGTCCAAGCGACGACCTTTAGCCTAACTGCCATAGCAACAGTCCCGTTACGCTTTTCATCAGACCTGGTACCTATATCTCATTTTAATAAACATTATTTTTCGTGGGTACATGTGCCTGGGTTGCTATCCCTGTTTTTATTTTATTTTATTATACGCTAGAATTAATAATAACAGAAATAAAAATGTATGAAAAGTAATGTCGAAGAAAAAATTATTTTTGAAAAAGCACGATTTGTAGAAGTCCTAACAAAAAAGTGCTTAATAGTTAGATTTATGGCCGAGCTGACACAAGTTCACTTCGGGTCAAAAATTAGTTTCCCAGATATAAAAGGATGACCGTGAGAGTCGTGTTGGAGGTACAATTTGTCTTTAGTAGGAGTTCTCAATTTAAGACAGTGCATAATAATTTCACTTTTGACGTACAAAACGACGATGGCAACTCAAATACATGTAACTATTAAAAACAACGTTAATTTCATTTTGAGCTACAAAACAACGATAGCAACTCAAACTCATATAACTATTAAAAAATAATGTTAATTTCACTTTTGAGGTACAAAGCGACGGTAGCAACTGAAACACATGTAACTATTAAAAATAACCTTAATTTCACTTTTAATCTACAAAACGACGATAGCAACGGAAACACATGTATCTATTAAAAATAATGTTAATTTCACTTTTGACGTACAAAACGAGGATAGCAACTCAAATACATGTAACTATTTAAAACAACGTTAATTTCATTTTGAGATACAAAACCACGATAGCAACTGAAACACATGTAACAATTAAAAATAAAATGTTAATAATGTTAATAAAAAATGTTAATAATGTTAATTTCACTTTTGAGGTACAAAACGACGATAGCAACTGAAACTCATATAACTATTAAAAAATAATGTTAATTTCACTTTTGAGGTACAAAGTGACGGTAGCAACTGAAATACATGTAACTATTAAAAATAATGTTAATTTCACTTTTGATCTACAAAACGACGATAGCAACGGAAACACATGTAACTATTAAAAATAATGTTAATTTCACTTTTGAGGTACCGAACGGCGATAGCAACTGAAACACATGTAACGATTAAAATAATGTTAGTTTCACTTTTGACGTACAAAACGGCGATAGCAACTCAAGCACATGTATCTATGAAATTTCAGCATTAAATGACCCATGAATGAATTTATATGCCGTTAAACAAACAAATCAATCAATAATATGTGATCATTTCGATGGGGTCAAAGTGGCAGCTGATCTCAAAATGACCTACAATCTTTTGCTATATACAATCAGTGTCACAGTTATAACTGTGTATCGAGGGGAATTTTTTTTTAATTTTTTGAATCTTTCGTCTTTTTATATCTTGACCCACGGTGTAGCCGATGTTAATCCGTTACCTGTTTTTCTTTTGGGGTTTTAATTATCTCACATTTTTATAATAGACGATCTGCCAAGAAAGGTGAAATAATGTAAAAACCAGCTCACTTTCGAACCATTATAGAGTTTAAAACTGTCCCCGAGTCCTTGCTGGAGAAAGAATATTTTCCACCCTCCAACTTCTATTTTACAGGCGGGATGTGGTGCACTTCTCACTGATCTATCCCTATTTCCACGTAAAGTGCTCCGACGAACTACATTCCTTGGTTCCGCTAGGTAAACCTTCACGGCTAGGACACGCCATGCCACTTACATTGTAGCAAATGATCGTCAGAAATTTAAATGCAATGTCAATCGTTATTTTCTGTCTTCTTAATTATTCTTCTTTTATTGTTCTCTCTCCTTAATAGTAGTTTTCTCATATTCTCTGACACTCAGTAACCTCTTGCATCCGAGTGGCTTTATTGCCTTTGATTTTTACAAATTTGAATCCAATGTCAATCGTTATTTTCTGTCTTCTTAATTCTTCTTCTTTTATTGTTCTCTCTCCTTAATAGTAGTTGTTCTCATATTCTCTAACGCTTAGTAACCTCTTGCGTCCTAGTGGCTTTATTGCCTTTGATCCTTAAAAAATTAAATGCAATATCATTCGATACCTTTTATCTTCTTAATTCTTCTTTAATTGTCCTCTCTCCTTAATAGTAGTTTTTCCCATAATATCTAACCCTTACGTCCTAGTAACAAAATGACCAGCAATTCATTTTATAGCAAAATCACAATCAACGCAATTCATAGTAAAATTGAAAATCTGGCTTATATTGTCAACAATAAATAAATAAATAAAATTAAAAATTAAAACATTCTATGATTAATCGCATTTCTTGTAAGCAGAAACAAAATTATAATTTAATCAAGAAATTGTCATATTTTCGATTAATTCGAATTTTCATATTTAGATTTCGGCGTTAAATAACCCATAGAGGTGTTGATACACCGCTAAACAAAACAAAAAAACAAAAAAAAAATACAAACAATAGTTTGTTCCATGAGATTATAACTCTTCCCTCATATAACCGCAATAGTTTTAACATTTTTCCTAAATTGCATTTAACTCATGTAGTTAAAGCTAGGCATAGGTCCAATATTTGAATGTGCCAATGTACTTTCTCTGTCTGTCTGTTGTTTTCCCTCTCTTAGAACACTTTAAAAATATTTTTAAAAATCTAGTTGGTCCTTCTGCCTGATTTTTTGCTCGATTAATAGAAAAGTCGTGCCAGAGAGACGATGAGAACAATGCGGTTTCGTTAAAGACACCGGAACAAAGAACGCAATATTCATGCTCAGAATGTTATCAGAAAGAGCTATACAAATGCATAAGGACGTGTACCTATCTTTCATAGACTACGCAAAGGGGTTCGACAAAGTACGCCACAAGGATCTGCTGGAACTGCTCAGCAACCTTGATATATTCAGGAAAGACATAAGAGTAATCAAGAACCAAATACTAGCAGCAAACGGCATGCACGCGAATTGAGACCGAGTTCAGCGAATATACAAAATAGGAAGGGGAGTAAGGCAAGGATGTGTCTTCTCACCAGACTTATTCAAAGTATACAGCGAGGCAATTCTGAGAGAATTGAAGATCCTACTGGGATTCACCATTGGCGGTCACAATTTTACCAACCTAAGATATAATAAAGACATAGTACTGATAGCAAACACAGAAAAGAAACTAAAAAAATTCCTACAGAAGGTAACGAGGGAGAGTAAGAAGAAGGGACTAACGATAAACTACAAGAAGACAGAATGAATCGTCATCAGTAAAAGGATGAGCCCAAAATGCGATTTGCAGGTCGGGGGGGGAGGTTGGCACTAAAATCAAAGATGTGCGGAAGTTTAATTATCTGGGAAATGTGTTGACGGAGGACGGTAGGTGTGAAGCTGAGATTCGAATATGGATTGGGATGGCCAAGGAGACATTCCAAAAGCCGGCTAGAGTACTGCGAGACAGGAGGATTTCTTTGGGGACAAAGAAAAGAGTACTGAGCTGCTACATGACATCTGTCCTACTATAAGGCAGCGAATATTGGACGGTCTCCTCAAAGATGTAGAGACTCGAAGCGGCGGAGATGTGGTTCTACAGAAGGATGATAAGGATATCATAGCGCTAGCCTGTGAGCAACGATGAGGTTTTGGAGAGGATGCAAACAAGGAGGAAGCTAATACTTAACATCAGGAAGAGGCAGATGAAATTTCTGGGATAGATAATGAGAAAGGAGCGCTTGGAGAATCTGATACTCACTGGTCGAATAGAGGAAAAGAGAGACAAGGGAAAGCAACGTATGACATACCTAGCGGGCTTAAGCAAATGGATGACAGAACAGGGTCTAGGGAAATTAGCCATGACATATCTAAGGATCTCAGAGATCGAACATATGAGCAACGATGAGGTCATGGAGAGGATGCAAACAAGGAGGAAGCTTATATTTAACATCAGGAAGAGGTAGCTGAAGTCTCTGAGACACGTAATGAGAAAAGAGGGCTTGGAGAATCTGACACTCACAGGACGAACAGAGGGCAAAAGAGACAAGGGAAAGCAACGCTTGACATACCTGGCGGAGTTAAGTGAAGGGGGGGCAGAAAGTGGACTGGTGGAGTTGGCAAAGGCACGAAACTTATTGAGAGCCTCAAATGATAGGAAGAAGTGGAGAGCCATGATCGCCTACATAATGATAGGACACAGAAAATTAAAAGAAAGAAAAGAATTAATATTATTCGTACCGAAGAATCTTCTAGTTTCTTGCTTCCCAGTCAAATTTGATCTTCGAACACGTAAATGCAATGTCTATCGATATCTTCTGTTTCTTAAATCCTTGTTTTTTTTTGTCCTCTCCCTTCAATAATTCCTTCTTTTTCTTATATTTAATAACCCAATGCATCCTAGTGGCTTTATTGCCTTGCTTAGGGTGAAATGATTAAAAAAATCATTAATTTTAAAGAAAGCATAAATTTGCTCTATGTTAAACCTATATTATAAAATACAAATATATATTTATTTATCTGTCTATTGATTAAAAGGATGACGAAAGCGCATATCAACGTATATATATATATATATATATATATATATATATATATTCAATGAAAACCGATACCTTTAAGGGTCCATTTGTTATAATTTATTTCCCCAGGGAATTTATTTTTCCCTGGCTCATTAGACCACACTTCCAAAGGTGTAAAATGAATTTAAATTTACATATAGTTTTTATACACTTTTGAAGGGTTAGTTTTAAGTTGATGTAAGGTGAGATGGAGACTGCGACGAAAGTTTGTGACAGACATGGTCGAAATTAAAGAGGGAAAGGAGAGATAGTAATGATTTCAAATTTATATTTATTACAATATTTAATAGTGAGGGCGGGGGGGGTATTGACCAGACATTGACCTTTTTAATAGGTCATCTCACAGGAAACGATATAAAAAGAAAAAAGAGAAGTAAAGATGTAAGAAATCAGAAGTGGAAGTAGGGGTTTAAGGAAAGAAAGAGGAATAGAGATTTGGAAAGAGAAGGAAAATTAAGAGAATTAATGTATCTGGGCATATTGCGGCTAATTTGGAAAAACTCAGATTTATATATTTTGCCGTTAACGTTTGATAGTAATTTAAACGTTTTAATTTTTCAACAAATTAAACTAGGAAATAAATATGATTTGAATATAAGATCAATAAACAAAAAATATTACTATTATTAATATTCTTAATATTGTGAATAATAGTTATATGATAAGCGTTTACTTGTGTAAACGTCTATACGTTGACAAATGTCCCTATACTTAAGCTCGCATTAAAACTGGGAAAAGAAAAAAGAAAAAACGTGCAAAATGATAGATTTAACACTTACAGAAACTCATGAACAAAAAATTATACGCTTTTATACATGTCAGTGTTTGTGCTTGCGTGGACGTGTACATGCAGGACTTCTGCACGCATGCGCACTTGTGTCCGCTGTTAATCCCACGTATCACAGTTGAAGCGAAAGGTCAGATTTGCTTCGCTTTCTGCTAGTTTGAAACAGACTTCGGATGGTCCTTGCTTTTTGGAGACGCAAGCAGAGACGCAGGGCGGGAATTCTGAACAGAATTCAGTTGCGTGCTGACCATGACGCTTTCATCTCTAACCGCCACCAAATAAGAAAAATGTTAAAAAAAAAATAGAAGGAAAGCACATAAAAAAGCTTCAGGAATTATTGGCTCTGTGATGTCACGGCTAAGACCAGTGGTTTTTTTGTATTGTATTTATTTTATTCTTTAGAGATGACAGCAAAGGAGAAACGAAGAATGACGGCTGCAAAGCAAAATCTTAAAGGGAAATATCGCAATGCAATTGAATATATATATATATATATATATATATATATATATATATATATATATATAAGAGTATAAATATAAGTGTATATATTGGTATATATATATATATATATATATATATATATATATATATATATATATATATATATATGTAGGAGTGTAATTATAAGTGTACATATAGGTATATATATAAGTACACACACACATATATATATATATATATATATATATATATATATATATATTAATGATTAAGAAAAGAAAAATATATATATATATATATATATTTGATATATTTTACACATATATAAAATGTATATACTACTTATATATTTGCATATATATACATATATATTTACATACATATATATATACAGATATATATATATATAAGATATGAATAATTACATATATATCTGATATATATATATATATATGTGTGTGTGTGTGTGTGTGTGTCTGTGAGAGAGAGTGTGTGTGAGAGAGAGGGTGATGGAGAGATAGATAGAATTTTTTATGTTTTTATATGATTGTAAAAGGATGAATCAATAAGTCCGCTGCCTGAGACGGCGTTATAAGTTGAATATTTTTACCTGAAACGTTTGATCTAATTGATTAATTTTCACCTGTGAATTAAGTACGTAGAAAAGGAAAAGGCTTGTTGTAGAAAGGGAAATGCATCTTGGGTAAAAATATAAGCTATTTTTTTTTTCCATAATTAATCTCGATATTTACTGACGTGCATATAGATATATTTGGTTACGTATATATATACATGGGGGGAAGCATTATAATAGATAAAAGAAATACAGGGTTAATATGTATGAGTGTGTGTCTGTAGTTCTTGAGTTAATGGACCCTAATAAGTACATTTTATATATACTATAATTTTATAATAATAATAATAAAAAAAGAAGAAGAAAAAAGAAGAAGACAAAGGGATTGTTAGTAGGGCGATAACGAAGAGGAAATGTGAGATGGAGGGAGGAAGACTAATGGAAAGAAGAAAAACCAGAAGGAGGAGAGTCAAGAGGAGAAGGATGGGAGGAAAAACTTATAAGGAAAGAGAGGGACAAAAGGGAAAAGAGTGATAAAGAAAAGCAAATATAACGGGAGGAAGAAATGGTAGAGGGAAGAGAAATAAGAAGAAAACGAAAGGTAAAAGGAGAGGCGTAAAGGATGGAGTACCGTCAAAAGAACGGAAGTGAAAATTGGAAGAGAAGGAAGGGGACTAAATTGAGGAAGGAATGAGAATAAAAGGGAAGAGGGAAAGTAAAAGGCGGGAGGAGGTAGAGATTCAAGATAAAGAAAGACGAGAGTGAGAACAACAGAAAGATGTGCGAGAGGGAAGAGGAAAAGTAAAAGGCGAGTGGAGGAGGAGAGTCAAAAAAAGAAAGACGTGAGTGAGAACAACAGAACCATGGTCTAGAGGGAGGAAGAAAAGTAAAGGCCGTATCGAGGAGAAGAGCCAAGATAAAGAAAGACAAGAACAACAGAATGACAGGTGAGAGGGAAGAGGAAAAGTAATAGGAGAAAGAAGGAGGAGAGACAAGATAATGAAAGACGAGAGTAAGAACAACAGAATGACAGGCGAGGGGGAAGAGGAAACGTAATAGGAGAGAGAAGGAGGAGAGACAAGATAATGAAAGACGAGAGTGAGACCAACAGAATGACGGGCGAAAGGGAAGAGGAAAATTAAAAAGCGGAAGTAGGAGGAGAGGAAAAGAGGAGGACAAGAGATAAGTTGGAAGGGATGAGGAGTAAGAAAAGACTGTGAGGAAGTGATATTAAGTAAATATGTGTCGGGGACGAGATGTAAAAGAATAATAAAAAGAGAGGAAGAACGGGTGAGAGGAAAGAAAAAGAGGGTTAGCGACTAGAGAGTTAGAAGTGAAGGAAAAGAAATAAAAAGTGAGGGAAAGAGGAACGTCAGAGACGAGAACAGACCGAGGGGACAAAGAAAAAAAAAAAAAAAAACAAGAGAGTTGTAGATATTTGGGTGATTAAAGGAATGGAGTAAATGCTAAAATACAAAAATTGAAATTAAAAGAAGAAAAAAAAATCTGTCAAAGAACCCAAGTCGACATATCGGAAAAAAATAACGAACGAGCAAAGAACTAAATAAAAAAAAAAAAAAAAGAATAGCAAAAAATTAAGTAAATAAATATAAATAATTCAAAAATAAATAAAAAAATAAAGAAGTCGTACGCATGAAAGAAGCAAAGGAGGTGGCATGTGACGGTATGCGCTGTCCACTTCTTCAGTGCCTTTATAGAATCGTGGTCGTTGCCCGGTCGCGTCCGATGTCGTGACAGTATTCAGACACCCCGCTTCTTGTGGCCGGCTTTTTTGATATCAACTCATCACAGGCAGGCATCACCTTTGGGAAAGAAGACGAGAAAAAGTAGACACACGGGGCTTATCTTTACGCGTGGAGATATTACAATCATTGTCATTACCCTTTGCTCTATGGCGCACACACTTCTGTTATACAAAAAAAATATAAAATCGTGAGGAAAATGCTACACACACACACACACACACACACACACATATATATATATATATATATATATATATATATATATATATATATAGGTGTGTGGTAGCATTTTTCCTCACGATTTTATATTTTTTTAAATTAGATACAATAATAATAATAATAAATCAAGAAAACAAAGATTAAAGATTCATTTCAGTTACAATTTATTTCGTGAATATTGCAATATATCAGGTCTTCCCATAAGTTCTCTCGGAATTTTGAATAAAGAAAACAAGTGACCAAATATTAAATTTAATTACAGATTCAATCAACAATATATCTTCCCTGATTATCTATGACTTCCTTCCATCTATTAACAAGCTTACTAATTCCATTACTGTAAAATTCTTTTGGCTTTGATTCGAAGACCTCGCAAATGTCAGTTTTAAACTCTTCCTGTGTTACAAAAGCTGTTTCTTCCAAATGATTCTGTAAGCTACGAAACAAATGGTAGTCTGAAGGAGCAAGATCGGGAGAATAAGGTGGATGAGGAATTTTCTCCCAACTAAGAAGTTCTTCGATCATTCATGACGCGATTCTTGCTGTGTGAGGTCGTGCATTGTCCTGATGAAACATCACCCTTTTTCGATTCACTAGAGCATTTCTTTTTTCCTCAAAGATTGGTTCAAACGCTCTAATTGCTGACAGTATATTTGAGCATTAATTGTTGCATTAGGTGGTAAGAATTCCAAGTGGATTATTCCTTGGCGATCCCATCAGATTGAAAGAAGAACCTTTTGCCCATGAAGTTCCTTTCTCGGCTGTGGCTGGGGTCCTTCCCCTTTACCAAGCCACTGTCTACGACGCTTAAGATTTCGATAAAAGATCCATTTTTCTTTGCCAGTCACAAGTCTATCCAAAAAAGGTGGAATAAGTTGGCGAGAATGGAGAGAAGAGCAGATGACAACACGGGATTTGAGTTTGTTTTCAGACAATTCATGAGGCATCCATTTTCCAAGTTGAAGATGACGATGAACAGTTATATGGTTTGAACTGAGAACCACTGCCAATCCCTCAACTGCTTCCTCAAGATTTTCTTCAAGGGCTACTTCAAGAAGCTTTTCATCAAACTCAACTGGACGCCCGGTTCGATCTTCATCTTCAAGGGTGAAATCTCCACCTCTGAATTTTGCAAACCATCTTCTGCAAGTTCTTTCATCCACACATTCCTCTCCATAAACTGAGTGAATGTTTCTAGCCGCTTCGGCTGCTGAGTTTCCTTTCTTGAAATCATATAAATGAAATATATATATGAAATAAAATTTGATCAGTTTAAATGCATCTAAACATAAAAAATAATGTTCAGCTCCATTAGACATTATAAAATACTCTTTAAATTTAGTTCATTTTAACAAAAAGTTAAAATTCGGACAAAACTTATTGAATGACCTGAGATATCACTTTAGACCGAAAGTTCTTGCAGTCTGAAAAGATGAATATCGCAATAATTTATATATATATATATATATATATATATATATATATATATATATATAGTGTGTGTGTGGCTGTGTGTGTGTGTGCATGTGTGTATGTTTGTTATTGCCTGTTCCTAGATATATAGATATAAATCGTGTGGGCATAGGTATTAAAAGGTTCTGTGACAACATGTTTCATGGTTAAACATAAACTTTTGGCCTGGTAATTTAAACATGATGCAGACGAACTTTGTCCATTATAATCATACCCACACACCCACACACAGATATATATATATATATATATATATATATATATATATATATATATATATATATATATATATGAATTGCACACTAAGCGCTAGTTTTTTTTAGAAATTGTGCTCGATGTTCAGATCTATAAAGTAAACAATAAATACGTTAAAACTATTTTCTTATATATATATATATATATATATATATATATATATATATTGTTGTGGTAGGATCCACCTAATTTGCATAGTGGGAGTACCGACCATATAAATATGGTTGGTACCGGGAAGAGAGAGGAGGAATCAAGAGATTCAACCAGAGACTCTGCCTGACTGCGACTCAGTCAACACATTCTCCAGGAACGGTCTTACCAGGAATATACAAGAGACTATATGTAAATATTGTGTACACTTTCTTGTTTTCAATACATTTTGTTCTAAGTACATTTTGTGTTGCATTATTATTCCATGCATTAGTCAAGTTTCAACATATATATATATATATATATATATATATATATATATATATATATATATATATATATATATATATATATATAGTCCACTCCCTAGGATCGTTTTAAATCTCACCTAGATCGAAGAGCCGTAGCTGAACATTTTGATGCGGCAATACACTTGCAACATCTATAAAACTATCACAGAAAAACGAATTCAGATTTCTGTCATAATTTCTGTACTTGTGTGGCGAATACAAATGTAAGATTTGTACAACGGATCTAAAAATGGACAAAAAAGAGGCCCGGGAATCATACAATCTATGCCAAAAAGAACCCAAGGAATTTCATGAGGACATCGTACAGACACTTGATGAGGAATCCCCTTCCTATGTAAAGGTGAAGCAGTTGATTACGGAATTCAAACGTGAAAAGGGAGAGGACAGAAGATGACTCTCGGATAGGTCATACAAAACCCCCAACTACTGATGAACAACTTGATCCCATTCACCGGATGTTTGTGGATGACATATGTCTTGCTGTTTGGCAAATAGCTAAGTCCATCGGCATAAGTTCTGGTCGGATCTGTACTGTTGTAACTGAGATCTTGGTGATGAGCAAGCCGTCTTCAAGATGGGTCTCAAGAATTTTGACACCAGAGAAGAATTTGAAAAGAGTTGACAATCCCAGGACACTTCTGAATCGCTTCCAGGCTTACCCTGAGAATTTCGACACAGATTTGTAACTCAAATTAACCCTAATCAAAGTTTCTAAGCAAACAGTCGAAACACTCTGGTTCTCCACTCCCGATGAAGTTAAATCAAGCAATTTCTGATAGATAGGTGATGACTCCCGTATTTTAGGATCTGAAGACATAATCATGGCATACGACCTGTAAAAGGGGAAAAATAGTATTAATGGACAGCATCAGTTAAGACAACTGAAGGAAGGAGAGGTAAACAGTGAGCAGGTGCGCTCTTTCTCCAGTTCTCAAGTTGCAGTAGCAGCTTTGAATTTGTACCCCATCCCCCTTACTCACCAGACTTAGCTCCATCTGGACTTCTTTTTTCTTAAACTCAAACTCCACCTGAGTAATCGACATTTAGGAAACAATGACGCGGTCGCTATATTGAAAATTAATAATAAAAAAAAACAGTTTTATTTCTCCAACTCTTTCAGTTAAGGCTTTGGAATTTTTCAACGACCCTCATAAATAATGCATTCCGATGTGGTGAAATGGTTAGTATATTTGTGGAAGATCAGTTATTAATTAGTAGTAAGTGTGATAATCATTGGGTGCTCCTTAAATTCAGCCCTATGCCACACGTAATTTGGGCCAAGTAAATCACCATATACAGTTGTGGAAAGAATGATTCCACCATCTTCCATTTTTACATATAAATCTGTAATACCTCAAATGTTCACAAATGGTGAAATAATGGATTTGAAAGGATGTGTAGTGATACACACAACATTTTTATTTTATTTTAATGCCGAATAATAATTAAAAAAAACACACCAATAAGACATTTAACATAAGACAAAATTATTGGCCCTTTTTCCACAATAATCAATTGTGAAACCTTTCTTCTTGATTATTGCCTGTAATGATTTTCGATAATTCCTTATATGATGATTAGACTCACTGATATGTATTTGGCTCTATTCTTCCTTGGCAATAGCTTTCTGTTGAAGCTTCGGAATTTTTGAACGACCCTCCTATATGGTGACTTTTTCAGATATGGTGAAATGGTTAGCATTAATATATTTGTTGTGGCAGATCAGTTACTAATGAGTAGTAAGTGTGATAATCATTGGGTGCTCCTTAAACTCAGCCCTATGCCACACGTAATTTAGGCCAAGTAAATTGCCATATACAGTTGTGGACAGAATGATTCATCCTCTTCCATAATTACAAATAAGTTTGTAGTATATAAAATTTTCACGGAAATTTCATTTGCTTTTATAAAAATGATGAAAAAATGGGTCTGAAAATGACGTCTAGTGATACACGAAAACAATTTTTATTTTAATGTCGAACAATAATACCAAAAAACATCAAAAAACATGAAACATAAGACATAATTATTAGCCTTCTTGCCTCAATAATCAACTGTGTAATCTTTATTCTTGATTATTGCCTGTAATCCTCTTCGATAGTTCTTTATAAGATCAATAGATTTGCTGATAGGTATTTTGTTCCATTCTTCATTGGGAAATAGTTTCTAGATCCTTCAAATTTTAAGGACTTCATTCTCTTTCTTTTTCCTTCAAATATGCTCATAAATTTACAATGAGGTTTAGGACAGAACTTGGTTTTGCTGTCATCTAAGTATTTTGCAGCAATTCGTCACTATCATGTTGAAATGTCCAGTGACGTCCCAAAGACAAATTTCGGGTACTTTATTATATTAAAGAATAACCAAATACTGCTTTTTAATCATGATACCCTGTACTCTGTAGAAGCAGGAAAGCATTCCCATAGCAGAATTCTACCAACACTGTACCTAATTGTATGGAGGGTATTCTTTGGTTTGTGAACTTCATAGAATATTCTCCATACATAATTGAAGTTCATGTGACCAAATAATTCTTGTTTGGTTACATCTGACCACAAAACAAAGTTCTAATATTTCCTCCCATATTGTAGAAGGCTTGTAACATAAAATAATCTGCATTTTACGTGTTTCGCCTTTAGAAAGTGAGTTTTCCTTGGGCGACAAACTCTAAGTCTTGCTCGATGGAAGAATCTAGTGATTGTCTTCGTCGATACATTCAACAATGTTGCCTTTAAAATGTCCTTTGTCATTAAGAAAAGATTATTCGAGAAATCTGTATCAATTTTTACCATTCTCTCAGAAATTAACCGTTTCCTGTCAGTCCTTAATTTATTCTCAACACAATGTCTCTCATTGTACTTCTTGAAAATATTACGAATTATCGATCGAGGAACATTTAAACGCTTGAAAAATGATATATATATATCTATTACATTGTACACATCAACGAGCTTCATTCGGAGATTCTTGTCACGTTTAGCCGTTTTCGCCATCGTTGTAGAATGAATGAGTTATCGAGGTACGTGGCACTCGCATAATGTCTTCTTTATTACCTTTTAGAATTAAAGAGTCAGGTCAATAGTATTTA
>CAHIKZ030000236.1:512500-517500 GCA_903632075.3 Acanthosepion pharaonis | reverse complement strand
TCAAGGGTTCTTCTCTTATCAGAATGATCAGAGTGAGTTTTTCGAACTGCCGTATCTTCGTAATCACCATTTGACTCATCCAAATCTTTTCGAATATTTTCACTCTCCTCATACTGATCCATAAACACTCTGAAATGTTCGTATTGGATATTCTGCAGTGAATGCCAACTAGTACTGCATGTCGTTTCCAAATTTCTGGCAGAATGAATTGCGTCATGGTGATCTTTTTCACACAGACTGTGGCGTAGACAAAATCAAAAACACACAACGCACATGCGCGAGGTTAAAATATAAAATGTCTACAATTTACTCATCGCTCTCTGTATATGATTTCCGTTATCTCCTCCTCATCCAACATTTTCTTCTACTTCTTCTCCTTCTTCTACCAATAATAATACTTCTTCTTCTTCTTCTTCTTCTTCTTCTTCTTCTTCTACAACTACTACTATATACTACTACTACTTAACCTTCTTCTTCTTCGCCTCCTCCTCCTCCTCCCCTTCTTCTTCTTGTATATGATTCCCGTTATCTCCTCCTCATCCAATTTTCTTCTTCTTCTTCTAATTCTTCTTCTTCTTCTTCTTCTTCTTCTTCGTCGTCGTCGTCGTCGCCGTCTTCGTCGTCTTCTTCTTCTTCTAATTCTACTACTACTACTACTACTACCTCTTCTTCTTGTTTTTCTTCTTGTTCTACTATTACTACTTATCCGTCTTCTTCTTCTTCTTCTCCTCCTCCTCCACCTTCTTCTTCTTCTTCTTCTAATTCTACTACTTCTTCTTCTTCTTCTTCTTCTTCTTCTTCTTCTTCTTCTTCTTCTTCTTCTTCTTCTTATCCTACCAGTAATAATAATAATACTTCTCCTTCTTCTTTTTCTTCTTCTTCTACTTCCTCTTCTACTACTACTACTAGTACTACTACTACTACTATTTCTTCTTCTTCTTCTACTTCTTCTTCTTCTTCTTCTCTGTATGTTTGACTCTAGTTACATCTAATATTACGCTGAATCCCGAATTCTTTTATAACAGTTGTTTTAATTATCCATTTTAAGCTTATATTTACTTATATTTCTTGTGGTTTCAGTTGTACTGATTTAGACTTTGTTTTACTTTTGTTTACTTAGTAACAAGTGACTCAACGTAGAATGTTACAAGTGAAATTGTTCAAGAAAGAGGAGGAGAAACTAAGAAGTGTTTATTATTGTGATGTGTTGGATAGATAACCTTTAACCCTGGATTTGATGGCATTAACATTAGACTAGTCAATGAACCATTCTCACGGGCTTCTGTTCCACAAAGAAATATTTTAAGGAAAGAAGTTGTCTGACTGAAAGGAATTCAAAAGGAATGGCCGATGATATTGCCGCCGTGCACATTGCATGACGGGAAGATCTGTACATTTCCCATAGCAGTAGTAGTGACCGTAGAGCGTTTCAATTATGATATAAGTGTAGCTGGGTGGAAACTATAAGAGACTCAGTCAGTCAGTTATCTGCGTGATACACACTTAGTCGATCATGTATCTTTCGATACATGACAGACGAAGCAGATTTTTTCGTGCAGTAGGTGGCTATTTATTTCTGCGGTAGAACAGTTGCCATCCATGTCTATAGAACCCAGTCTATCCTGCTGTTTACCCATAGCTTGGGGGAGAAGATTCCTACCTTTCCCAAGAGTATTAGCACGTAAGTGAATGCAATGGATTCGACTGGAAAGTAGGTCAGTCAGTTATGTGTCATGCGTGATAATAGCTTAGACGATCATGTATCTTTCGATACATGACAGTCGAGGCAGATTTTTTCACGCAGTAAGTTGCCATTTCTTTCTGCAGTAGAACTGTTGCCATCCTTAGAACCAAGTCTGCCCTGCTTTTTAACATAGCTGGGTGGGGGAGAAGAAGAGGATTCATAACTTTCCCCAGGGTGTTAGTACGTAAGTGAATGTAATGGATTCGACTAGAAAGTTAATCAGTCAGTTATGTGTCAAACGTGATACTAAAGGCGATCATGTATCTTTCAACACATGACAAACGAGGCATATTTTTCCCGCAGTAAATTGCTAATTCTTTCTGCTGTAGACCAGTTGCTATCCAAGGCTATAGAGCATGGTCTCTTGTCCTATTTACCCATAGCTGAGAGTGGGGGAGAAGAAGAGGATTCATACCTTTCCCAAGGGTATTAGCACGTAAGTGAATGTAATGGATTCGACTGGAATTCGAACGCGGCTCTACGATTACTCAATCTGAGCCACTATCCATTTACTTCACCGTGCAGTATGAGACTACAAAGATGTGAAAGATCAAGGAGGCAAAATGTTATATATTTATATAAAGAATCCTTCCAATTTGTTCACATGACAAAACTATATATATATATATATATATATATATATATATATATATATATATATATATATATATATATATATATATATATATATATATATATATATATATATATATATATATATATATATATATATATATATATATATATAATCTAGACATACAATGTGTATTTTATTTTAAGCCTCCTCTAGAATTCTCTGATCGACATTTTAATGTTGATATTAAATTCATTAAGACAGGTGTGGTAGTTTTTTTTTTCTTCACTTCTTTGTTTTTACCAAGCACGTGTAAAAGTAAAAGAAATTAATTTAATGTGAACATTCAGAAGTCGATCAGAGAATTGGAGAAGATTAAAATAAAAATAGACACGATATGATCAGATTATTCAAACATGTATGAATGGACATATGCGACCAAAATACAGACACACACAATATATATATATATATATATATATATATATATATATATATATATATATATATGTTATGGAGTGGTTTCACAGTGGAGTCTTTTATTTGTATTAAGTCGGTCCTAAAATAGGTTCGACGTACAAAACGTTAGGAACTTAACATAATAGTTAATGACGCAGAGAAATCTAGTTGTGGTCGCTGATACTTTAGTATCCGACTAGCGATCGTCCGGCATCGACTGACTGACCGAACCACTGATCGACCGACTCGTTACTCTTACTACTCCTACTTATTATAGGTGTGAGAGTCCATTAACTATAGAATAGGTATGTTCCACTATAACAATATATATATATATATATATATATATATATATATATATATATATATATATATAATATAATCCGCATACAGAGAGTTTCGCTGAATCACAGCTCATCACTGTGGTTAAAATTAAGAACAGGAATTAAGAAGACAAGATAACAGGAGTTAGGAAGACAGAAGATAACGATTGATAATGTAGCCGGAAGAAGAATTCCACTAGCGTGAAATGTTAGCATAGAACTTACGATTACATCTAACTATTAAGACTGTAAAATGATGAGACGTTTGCACCAATCTAGTACTGCGCTGAAAGGCGGTGAGAATGTGATTGAAGTCGAGATGCCACGTCAACTGATTTCTTTTTTTTTGATTTTTTGAAGAACCTCTAAATTTACCGAGTGTAAAAACAAACTGTCCAAATCTTATACCAGCATGCGTTAATTGTCCATCCCACAAAACGTTTATTATCTAAATATCTAAATATATAAAATTATCTTTTTCCTCGTTTTCAGATGAGATATTGAGCTATCTTGACACAATTTGTTGTAAGAATCACTGAAAAACATTTTGAGGTTCTCAGCTAGAAAGAGAATAGTTTAAAATTATTTTGTGTCAGCTTCACAATGTCTTACCAACTGAGCAATGGTAAGAGGATAAGATAATTCAGACCTTCAGTAATACTACCAACATTCATACTCTTGCTTCCACCATTCAAGAAACATGAGGAGAACGGTGAATAAGTTTTAAAAAGAGGAACAGTAGAGATTTATTTCGCACAGAGGGGGAGACTGTTCTAGTTCCACGTGTAATGGAAGTCAGTTATCATTTATCTCCTGTTAATTCCCCTCTGCAAGTTCTCCACTGCCTTAACCAGGTATTGAACTCACACTTTTTGGGACCTGGCACTGGATCTTACCAACGCCTTTATCCACTGTTCCATGTGTCCTTGAGCGAAATAATGGGTTCAGTTCGACATTCCAACCATCTGAAGAAGGCTGGAGCGTATAACGGCCGAAGCGTTGTAATAAATATGGCGACAAAGATGAGGACAATAGTCTGAATAATGTAAATAGTGTACATAATACCTCATCTCAGAAATATAGACAGATACTGAAAGGCCGAAACGTTGTAATAAATATGGCGACAAAGATGAGGACAATAGTCCGAATAATATAAATAATGTACATAATACCTCATCTAAGAAATATAGATAGATACTGAAAGGCCGAAACGTTGTAATAAATATGGCGACAAAGATGAGGACAACACTCGGAATAATGTAAATAGTGTACATAATACCTCATCTCCGAAATATAGACAAATACTGAAAGGCCGAAACGTTGTAAAAGATATGGCGACAAAGATGAGGGCATTAGTCTGAATAATGTAAATAGTGTACATAATACCTCATCTCAGAAATATAGACAGATACTGAAAGGCCGAATCGTTGTAATAAATATGGCGATAAAGATGAGGACAATAGTCCGAATAATGTAAATAGTGTACATAATACCTCATCTCAGAAATATAGACAGATACTGAAAGGCCGCAATCTTGTGATAAATATGGCGACAAAGATGACGGTATTAGTCTGAATAATGTAAATAGTGTACATAATACCTCATCTCAGAAATATAGACAGATACTGAAAGGCCGAAACGTTGTAATAAATATGGCGACAAAGATGAGGACAATAGTCCGAATAATGTAAATAGTGTACATAATACCTCATCTTAGAAATATAGACAAATACTGAAAGGCCGAAACGTTGTAATAAATATGGCGACAAAGATGAGGACAATAGTCCGAATAATGTAAATAGTGTACATTATACCTCATCTCAGAAATATCGACAGATATCAGGAAGTATGGACACAAATGAGAAATATCACCACTCTGTAGAATATGTGAGAAATCTGA
>CAHIKZ030000236.1:502500-505000 GCA_903632075.3 Acanthosepion pharaonis | reverse complement strand
TGAAATCAGTTGACACGATTTCTGGGCGGTTTGAAAAGCTGATAGCGAAATTTACAGCCCATATCGAATTTTAAATAAAACCTCAGCTTCAATGCTTTTATCTCATATCCGTTTTTTATAAAAATTATAGTTAATAAATAAATAAATTATAAGTATTTTAAAATAGACAGTTACTTTTCAATCGATCAATGATTCAGAATGAACCGGGTTAGATAAGTAAAAAGTATTGTGGGTGGATTTCAATAGGTAGGTGTTGGTATGTTTGTTCTTGGTACTTTGCCTTGCATTGTGTTGTTGCCCAGAAGTTTCATTATCTTAAAATATGTGTGTTTGTTTATCAGTTTCCTTGTAGCCTCGTCTCTTGAATTGGTTTTCAATCTTCGGAAATTATATGCTATCTGTTTTCCATCCTCGTCAAGTTTTTCATTCTTTTATGTTGGTTTTCAGCATTCTTTGTTTTGGCTTTACTGCGTTCTGGCTTTCATTCTTTCTTTCTTTCTGCTTTCCATTCTATCTTTCTTTCTTTCTTTTATGTCTTATTTAAAAAAAAATTAAAATCTGTAATCATATAATTATTTTATTCATTCATTCTTTCTTTCTTTCTACTCTGTTTCTTTGTCTCTCTGTCCTTTTTTCCACGTTATCTTTCTTTCTCTTCAGTATTAGTCCATCTTCTGTTTCTATTTATTTCTTCTCGACTCAAGTCGTTCTTCATTCTTTCAATAAATTGATTTTTTATATATTTTAATCCATTTAATCACGTCACTAATTATTTCAATTGTTCCTTTTTCTTAAGTGCAATTCTTTTCTTTCTTTCTTAAATTTTCTTTGTCTTTTCACGCTTTTCCATTCTTTCTTTCCAACGTTCATTTTTTTATTTGTTTTATTTTGAGCTTCCTCTGCCTATTCTTTCTTTCTTTCTTTCTTTCTTTCTTTTTGTAAATTCTCCAAGTCTTCTCACCCTTTTCCATTCTTTCTTGCTTACATTTTTTTCCGTATTTTTTTCATTTTGACCTTTCTCTACCTTTTCTTTCTTTCTTTCTTTCTTTCTTTCTTTCTTTCTTTCTTTCTTTGAAATTTCCCTCTCCGTTTCTCTGTTTCTTTCTGTTTTTCTTTATTTTGAAACCATCATCTTTGTTGCTGTGTTTGTTTACTTATTTGTTTGTTCCTTTCTTTCATTTAAAACTCCATTATACTTTTTGAACGCCATCTTTCTTTCTCTCTTTCTTTCTTAGAAGTTAAAAGAAGGAAATTATTTCTTTCATTTAACTTTATAGCTTTCCTTCTTTCCGATTTTTTTTCTTTCCTATGTTTTTCCCTCCTTCCGTCACCCATACCAAAATGTTTTTGTCTTACCCTTTTCGCTATTTTTCCTCTTGTTCCTTGTTGTCTTCTATAACATAATTGCTTTCACTTTCAATAAAGGTTTTCCTCTCCATTTTTTTCTTTCACTTTAACCCCACTCCATGTACCGCCGCTTTTCGTCTTGCTCTTCCTATTGTAACTCTTCTTCCTTTCCGCCCCTCACTTCCAACAAATGACAACATTTACACTACCGCCAACACTACGTCACCTCCCCCTTATTTGGGACCCTTTTCTCGAATTCTTCAATCTCCACCCACCGTTACATACACTTTTCCTGTTTTCCTCTTCGCTTGATTCATTGAATATAAAATCTATAAAAAGTAATCAGTGGGACCTTCTCTTTATTTGGGCGGGAAAATTCGCTTTTGTTCCGCCATTATTCTGTCGTATCTTTTGTACGAGATATTTTTTTCTACTGTTCACATTGCATCGTCCCATTTTTTTTTTTTTTTTTGACTTGCGCTCTCCCGGTCTGTTTCTTCAAACGCCATTGTCTGTGGCGTTTAGTAGCTGTCTCAATAACGATCTATGAACGCCTGTCTCTGAATCACTATGTGATCACCTCAATGACGCATTTCAATACGATGATTCCGGGCCAGATATCTGTCCGCATCTGTTCACCTAGCTACCTGCCAACGAGTCAGAAAAATGTTCTGTACGTACCAATCAATGACTGTGTTCTTACCGACCTGAGATATATAGAAACATGCGCACAGACGCGTGTGTACATTGTATGTTCCTTAAAATGTTAATAAGGTACTTATTATTTGAAAACGAGAAACGGAAAACCTTAAAAAAATACTTAGAATTTTGCACTCACACGTACCTATTTCTTTTTCTCTATTTTTTCTTTCTTTCTTTCTTTTTTCTTTCTTTCTTCATCACTTTCTTTTTTTCTTTCTTTCCAGTATCCTTTACTCTGTGCTTGATAATGACTCTTTTCTTTCTTTCTTTCTTTCTTTCTTTCTTTCTTTCTTTCTTTCTTTCAAGGTAAACACTTAGTCTTACTTTATGTTAATTTCTTTCTATCTTTCTCTTTTTTCTTTATCTCTCTTTCCTTCTTTCTTTCTGTCTCTTCATTTCTTTTCACTCTTTCACTCTCTCTTTCTTTCTTTCTTTCTTTCGGTCTTTCTCT
>CAHIKZ030000236.1:495000-497500 GCA_903632075.3 Acanthosepion pharaonis | reverse complement strand
AACACTAGCAATTAAGAGGTGGTTCAATGCTCGTCAAACCTCCTGATTAAAGGCCTTGCAGTTGGATGTAGTTTATCGTTTTGCCCAGGATGCGGATGTCGTTTATCGTCATACCCAGAACGGGAATTTGTTTGGGTTGGCGGATTGATATCTGGTATTCGGGTAAGGTGTCCGGCTCATGAAAATCGGTGGCGAGAAATGATGGTCTCAAGGATCTCCATCTTTACATGGAGAAGACCATCGTTTTTTCGTGATCCGGACCTGTCAAATAGTTCGCAGGCTTTGACGAAGTTACATTTGATGGAATCTTTCTAGTTTGCGGATGTCTTTTTTGGTAGAATAGTCAGGTCTTATACAAGAGTGTCGTGATTACAACAGCTCTGTAGCCAATGAGTTTGCTGTTTTATGTTAGCCCAGGACTGCCGAAAAATCCTTTCGTTATCTTTTCATGGGCGGTCATGATTCGGTTATTGACGTCTTTTTCAGCATTTGATTTTTGTACGCTATCAAAGTATTGCTATTGTTCAGAATTCTTCAGGTCCAGTCCGCTGATGGGGATTCTGACTTCTGGTGGTGCTTGAAGTTCCAGTCGTGGTTGGAGCAGGAATTTGGTTTTGCCACCTTGATGGTCAGTTCGTAACGCATATCGCTCTGGACAAAGTACCATACCTGTCAAAAATATGGACATGATTCATAACTCCATTTCAAAACGCGTTTAAATTTGATGAAACCCCTTATTAAAAAAACAAAAAAAAATCGACGCTTTATCACCTTGATTATGAACTCAAACAATATACTGGCTGTATCTAGAAATCAAGAATATATCTACAGCTATTAACAAAAGAAGACTTGTAAATAATATGAATAAATATGACATATCTTCCCAGAAATTTCTTCACTGTTTCCCGGATCGACTGTTAGTTGAAGAAGCCGGACGGCTTATCTGTTGAAAGATTTTTATAATAGCAACAACGAAGATAACATTAGTCATCATATAAATAATATAAGTAATTGTGATACCTGTAGAAATTAACTATTACCCGGATCGTCAGTCATGTAAAGAGGGCTGAAGAACATATCGGCCGAAACTTTGTGATAATAGCATTAAAAGAGAGGACAATAGTACGATTATAAATAGGAGAGAGGACGAGGGAGAAAAGAATTTGGAAAGTAGGTAGGAAAAAGTTGAGTCCTTAACAAAATGATATGACTAATTTGTAATTGTAACCACTTACAGTTAGAAACAACAAGGTTAAAGTTCATTTAGGAGAGACTGACTTTATGAATTCATTTGATTTTGATTACAGTTTCCATGTTTGTCTGCTGATCGTCGTCTACCAAGATTTCTGTAAGCTAGTTCCAATTTTTCATGAATTCTCAACTAAATTTACATTTCCCGGTCAGTGCAGTTATGTCACGTTGATCTTGATCAAAATATATGAATGAAGTTTGACCATTACCATTCAGCACAATCTATCTATCTATCTATGTCATTCTATTCATATCTATCTATCTATCTATCTATCTATCTATCTATCTATCTATCTATGCCATTCTATTCATATCTATCTATCTATCTATCTATCTATCTATCTATCTATCATTCTATTCATATCTATCTATCTCATTCTATTCATATCTATCTATCTATCTCATTCTATTCATATCTATCTATCTATCTATCTATCTATCTATCTATGTCATTCTATGTCATTCTATCTCATTCTATCTATCTCTATCTATTCTATCTATCTATTCTATTCTATCTATCTATGTCATTCTATTCATATCTATCTATCTCATTCTATTCATATCTATCTATCTCATTCTATTCATATCTATCTATCTATCTATCTATGTCATTCTATTCATATCTATCTATCTCATTCTATTCATATCTATCTATCTATCTATCTATCTATCTATCTATCTATCTATCTATGTCATTCTATTCATATCTATCTCATTCTATTCATATCTATCTATCTATCTATCCTCATTCTATTCATATCTATCTATCTATCTCATTCTATTCATATCTATCTATCTATCTCATTCTATTCATCCATCCATATCTATCTATCTATCTATCTATGTCATTCTATTCCACATATCTATCTATCTATGTCATTCTATTCATATCTATCTATCTATCTATCTATCTATGTCATTCTATTCATATCTATCTATCTCATTCTATTCATATCTATCTATCTATCTATCTATCTATCTATCTATCTATCTATCTATCTATCTCTGTCATTCTATTCATATCTATCTCATTCTATTCATATCTATCTATCTATCTATCTATATCTATCTATGTCATTCTATTCATATCTATCTATCTCATTCTATTCATATCTATCTATCTATCTATCTATCTCATTCTATTCATATCTATCTATCTATCTATCTATCTATCTATCTATGTCATTCTATTCATACCTATCTATCTATCTATCTATCTATGTCATTCTATTCATATCTATCTATCTAT
>CAHIKZ030000236.1:455000-490000 GCA_903632075.3 Acanthosepion pharaonis | reverse complement strand
TGAGTGTGTGTGTGTGTTTCTTTTATACGCCTTTACAGGCGGAACAGCGGAGTCGCGGTTAGCGACTCGGATTGAGAAATCGGACAGCCGGGTTCGAATTCGTCGAATCCATAGCGTTCTAATAACTTGGGAAAGGTAAGAATTTCTATTTTTGTCCACCTAGCTATGAGTAAACAACAGGACAGATCAGGTTTTATAGCCATGAATGATAGCTGGTCTACCGGAGAAAGAAATTGCAACCTACTCCGGGAAAAAATCTGCCTCGTCAGTCATGTATCGAAAAATACATGATCGCCTAAGTGTGTATCACGCATCGCACATTGAATCCATTACATTCACTTACGTGCTAATACCCTTGAGAAAGGTATGAATCATCTCCTCCCCCCAGCTATGGGTAAATAGCAGGAAAGACCGGGTTATTGGATGGCAACTGATCTACCGCAGAAAGAAATGGCAACCTACTACGGGAAAAAATCTGCCTCGTCAGAAATGTATCGAAAAATACATGATCGCCTAAGTGTGTATCACGCATGGCACATTGAATCCATTACATTCACTTACGTGCTAATACCCTTGGGAAAGGTATGTATCCTCTCCTCCCCCCAGCTATGGGTAAATAGCAGGAGAGACCGGGTTCTTGTATGGCAACTGGTCTACCGCAGAAAGAAATGGCAACCTACTTCGAGAAAAAAATCTGCTTTGTCCCTCATTAATTGAAAGATACATGATCGACTAAGCGTGTATCACGCATAGCACATAACTGACTTGGGAAAGGTATGAATCCTCCCCACCAAGCTATGTTTAAATAGCAGGACAGACCAGGTTCTAGAGTTTGGGATGTCAACTGGTCTACCGCAGAGAGAAATGACAACCTACTGCGGAAAAAATCTGCCTCGAAAGATACATGATCACCTACCTCGTCTATCACACATGGCACATAACTGACTGACGGTATTTCTAGTTGTGGTGCATTTTTTGTTAATATATGTTATTGTCAATATTATGTTCATGATATGTTAAAATCTATTTTTTCGTTGATGACGGATTTTAATTCATATGTTATTTTCAGTAAAATACTTTGTGTATCTCACGGCGGCAAGACATATTTTTATTTATTTATGGCGCGTCTAATATTTGCTAGGAAAAGAAAGAAAAGGTTGTTGTAACTAACACTATGTCCTCCATGATATATTGTATGCAGCACTTAAGTAAAGCAAAATGAATCAAAATTTCGCATCCATGTCCTCCATGTTACAAAAGAATAAGACGACATACAATACGAATCAACGTTCCTCTTTCTTCAAAGTGTTTGTTAAAAAGCGGTAAAAGGACAATATTGTTTGCAAGTAAACAGTTTAAGGTAAAAGTCAAAAATTTGCAACAGAATGACGAATTGTTGAATAGAATTAGAATGACGCACTATCAGCATTTTACAGTGAGTCTGCCATCAATTCAAAACGAGATTTAATCGTGTTGGCTTAAAAACAAGAAAGGGAACAGTGAAATGGAACGGAATTAGATGAAACGAAACGGAATCAAATAAAAAATGAAAGAAAGAAAATGAAAATGTAATGGTTATTTGGTAAAGAAAGAAATCTCTCTGGTCTGGCAAAAGTGAAGTGGGGTCGAAGGGGGGGGGAATGATAGGAATCAATAAAGGAAATCTAATTGAAGAATTGAGAGAAAAATATTGAATGAAGGGGACCGATACAAATGGAAGAAAAGGAAAAGATAAGAAAAGAAAATGAGAAGAATATAATAACAAAAAAAAGGCATAGAGGAAGATAAGAGAGAGTAAATATAAAAAGTCGGAAGCGAGAAAAGGATGAATGAGAAAATGAAGGAAATATATAGAATTAAATGAAGTATAATAAAGGAAGAATAATTTCATATAAGGAGAAAGAAAGAAAGAAAGAAAGAAAGAAAGAAAGTGAATAAGTACAGAAAAAACTTGAAGATCATTCGAGGAGAAAAAGAAAAATGAAAAGTGAAGCTTAAAAGAAAGAAAGAAAGAAAGAAAGAAAGAAGAGTTATGTGAAAGAAAAAAGAAAGAAAGAAAGAAAGAGAATAAGGAGAGAAAAAACTTGAAGATCATTCGAGGAGAAAAAGAAAAATCAAAAGAAAGAAAGAAAGAAATAAAGAAAGAAGAGTTATGTGAAAGAAAAAAGAAAGAAAGAAAGAAAGAAAGAAAAAAAGAAGGAAAGAAAGAGAATAAGGACAGAAAAAACTTGAAAATCAATCGGAGAGGATAATGAAAAGTGAAGCTTAAAAGAAAGAAAGAAAGAAAGAAAGAAGAGTTATGTGAAAGAAAAAAGAAAGAAAGAAAGAAAGAGAATAAGGAGAGAAAAAAGAAAGAAAGAAAGAAAAACAGTTATGTGAAAGAAAAAAGAAAGAAAGAAAGAAGGAACTATAGGGAGAACAATGAATAAAAAATTCGGATGAAGAGAAAAAAGAAAGAAAATAATCGAAAAAGAAAGAAATTTGAATGGGGCGAAAAAGAAAGAAAAAAATGAGTAAAAGGTGAAAAAAGAAAGAAAATAAAATGGATCGAAAGATAAACCAAATATAAAATGTAAACAGACGTAACAAGAAAAAAACGAGGAAAAGGATAAAATGAAAAAAGATAAAAAGAGAAAGATAAAAAGAAAAATCAATGAAGAGGAAAATGAAAGAAAAATGAAAGAAAGGACAAGCAAGAGAGAGAGAAAGAGAGAGAGAGAAATGAAACAAAGAAAAACTAAGGAGAACGAAAAGAGAAAAGAAAATAAACAAAGGAGAGAAAGAGGACAGAACAATGGCAAGAAAATAAAGAACACGTGAAAGGCCAATCAAAAAAAAAAAAAAAAACAGAAAAAGAAAAAAGACTAAAATTAAATAACAGAAAAAGATATAGACAACAATGAAAGTGAAATAAAAGTACAATTTAAAAAAAAATGTCTCAGACGAACTGTCTAAAATGTCTGAAAGGGATAATTCTTTGGAAAATGATAAAAATAACTCGAAAAGAAAGACAAAATGAAACAGTAAACAAAAAACAACTAAACAGCAATAGTAATTCGTCACCAAAGAAAGAAACAATTGTCCGGAAACTGGTTTCTTTAATGCCTTTCTTGCCATTCTTCTTTTTCTTCCGTCATATCTTTTCTTTCAGAGTTCTGATCCTGAAAATAAACATGATCAGTCTCTTCGACGGTCATGCCTTTGCGAAAATGACATCTAAGAAAGACACTGGTGAGTGAGCGAATAGAATTTTAAAAGAATTAATAACAATAGGCAAAAAAGAGAGAAATTTTCGCTATCTTCATGTCAATTTGTATATTTTTCTATTCATTCTCGCAGCCAACATTCAAAACTTACATTTTTTATGTAGACAACGCACACAAATCTTATATCTATATGATGGAAAATAAAATGACCCCGATATTCAGAGAACTTAAAACGATTTCTTGGTTACTTATTTTAGGGCATCTTTTTACTTATAATTATTACTAAGTAACGTAAATAATAGTCAGTGCATTATTTAAACAAATCAATCCTAAATAATCAAAAAAAGATTTTTTCAGTCATGCGCCAGTTAATTGTCAACTACAATTGTTTTTATATTTAGTTAAACAGAAAAAAACATGCGTTTAATCAAAATAAATGCTGACGACCGTTACGCAATTTAAAGCTTTTCTTCTTTGTCTTTGGGTATTTTTTTTAAGGTTCTTGTAGAATATAGTAGTAAATTGTACTTGCTATACTTAGCTGATAGACTCTCTTTCTAAAGGCCAGATATCATTTATTTATAATAAATATTGTTAATGTAAAAATATAATGAATCTGCAAAAGTCGGTTGAATAAAGACAGATGATTATCAAGAAAAAAAGATTACAAAAAAGAATTATTAGTCTTATCAATATTATTATATTTGTTGTTTTTTATGTCTTGAATTTCTTTCATCGGCTTCTTATGTCTATATATATATATATATATATAGATAGATAGATAGATAGATAGATAGGGAGAGAGAGAGAGAGATGTTATTGTGTGTGTATAGATAGATAGATAGCTAGATAGATAGATAGAGAGATTGATAGATAGATAGATAGATAGATAGATAGATAGATAGATAGATAGATAGATAGATAGATATCCAAATGTAAAGAGAACAAAACGAATATAAATTCAAACGTTCAAAATATTAATTTAAAAGACAGTTAAAAAGCATTAAAATTCGTTTAATACTCTCTTTGATAACATACCGATGTGGATGTCTGAATTGGCCATCGAAACAAATATGCATTTTCGTAGTGGTAACTAAAAGTTCGAATGTTAGAACTTATAATAAATAAATATATATATATATATATATATATATATATATATATATATATATAAATATTATATATATATATAATATAATATAAATATTATATATATAAATATATTAAATAATATATATATAAAATAAATATATAATTATAAAAAATGATATATATATATAAATATATATATATATAAATATAATAAATAATATATATAAATATATATACATAAGTATAATAAATAATATATATAAATATATATACATAAATATAATAAATAATATATATATGAATATAATAATAAACAATATATATATATATATATATATATATATAAATAATAATAATAATAATAATAATAATAATAAATGAGACGGAAAGTACTTTGGGAAAATAAAATCTATTTGAAAGAGAATTTTGGTATTTTTCTTAATCAATTTTCTGAGGCTACCAATGAATTTATCCGTAATTCGAAAGAATAGCAACGAAAAACTAATCGAAATGATATGTATAAATTATTTGACCAAGCTTGTTTGATTGAAATTGTACTTCCTATATATATATATATATATATATACACATATATATATATATATATAATAACTTATTAATTCATTGAGTCTAGAAGAAACCTCAGCAGAATGCAGAAAGCACTAGACTGCCGATTCCTCTTATATTTGAGATTCATCAACAGTAAGCTTCCACTACCGAGAATTGAACCCGGTACATTACAATACGACGCAAGCAACATACCAACTCAACCAACGGGCAACCTTGACGTGACGTAACAAATTTGACTCTATATATCGCCGCTCTTCACAAATTCCGTGCTGTAACTCATCCAAGTTTCCCATGTCCTTAGGACAGTGCCCCCACGAGCCACGACTACTATCTCCAAGCCATTCCATTCACAGCATTAGATGTCGGTCCAAACAAGGATATAAAAGGGATAGAAATTATTAAGAGGATTTGAGATATCAAATTTAAGTGATTCATCGAGTCCTGAAGAAGCCTCAAATATATATTTGGATTTTATCATGAGTCTCTAAATATGCAGCTGGAACACTGGGCCATATGTAGCAGGAATATTCAAAGCATGGACGAATGTTAGATTTATAAATACGTATTCTAGGTTCTGGAGATAAATATTGTATAGAACGAAACATTTAACCTACTTTCCTAGCAATTGATTCTATATAACCAATCCACTTAATGTTAGTAAAAAAACTTGAAAGCAAGAAGGCAATATGAGTTGCCATCATGGAGGTTAACATCAACCACAGAAGACCAAAAAGGTTCCCTATAGTGATTAAAAGTTCGATGTTTGTGGGCGTTAATGTTAACAACTGATTAACTACTAAACGGGGGTCATTTTCAAGAACAGCTGCCAGTTATAGTTTGTCGGGACTGTCGGATTTGTTAATAAGACAGGAGTAAATAGTTGAGAACAGGTGATAGTGGTAAGGTCGTTGGTAAAGGAAAGATCGAAGGTAGATCCAGGGATAAATCCCTTGGGGACCACAGTATTAATTGGAAATCATCTAGAAGCGTATCCGTTCAACACGACCTTCATTAAAATATTTTTAAGGAACATTTGAGTAATCCAAATATACGTCCATAGATATTTTTCCATCTCACAGTGGTGTCTAATTTGAAATAGATTTCCAATAACGTAATAAAACAGTTTTACAGCATGACCAGATTAAATTAGAAGCAAAATGTGCTATGAAAGATTATTCGACATTATCCGCATCAAAACATCAGGAAAAATGAATACATATAATCTATATATAAAATTCTGTAACTTCCGTTGGTCTGTGCGTCCCTCTCACCATTCGTCACACCCTCTAAAACAGCCATTGGCGAAAACAGTTTGCCTTGCGTTTCAGAGAATTATTACCAGTTGTATGTTGCATGCTCAAGAGTAAGAAATCATAAGAATGTATTCTTTGTTTTTAAAAAGGGAAAATAAATTTTCTTAAAAACATTGTTTACAAGTCCTATAAAATTAAATCAAAAATTTAATTAGACCGCGGAGACAGGGTTTTTTTTTTGGTCAAAGTATATTCCAGATAAGTCAGCTTATTCAAATTTTATCGAATGGTTTGTGAACTTGAATGAAACTTAGAGTTTGTAAATCTCGACAAAAATATTAGCGATAACTTCAACAATATTAAATACTGTAAAGACTTCGACATCCTAGTAACGTGATAAAAGAAAAATAAATGAAAATCACTCGGATGGCAAAAATAATAATATTAATAAGATCACCCCAGGTTCTGTAACTCATTAGAACCATAACTGCAGCCATAACGGTGTGTCTTAAGCAACATAACCTGACGAAGCCCATTCCTCCTTAACCTGGCTTTTGAATTCAGATTTGTCATTTTCCTGTACAAGTTTCTACATCAAGGCAAAAAATCTCAAATGTTCATTTACACTGAGTGGTGAAAGCAAGTGTTGCATAGTCTCCTGGTCGGGGTAGCCTTATTTCGTGTTTCCTTGGCCAGCTAGTTGCTAGTTGATTTGGTTCGGCAATGAATACAACAGAGACAATTTTAACTGGACTATTTTATTAATGTCGACATGTACTAACTATCCAGTGAGGACTGTTCCCCGCTTACTGTGGAGCCATTTCAGACACGAAAGCGAACACGTCTATATTTCCTGACAGTTAAGACTCGACTCTCTGAAACCTGTTTCTTATCTCTTTTCCCACGCTAGCTCAGCCAATCAAAATCGACTTTCGATATTATGGCTTGTCTCTGACGCCATGGCCAACCTCAGGAAGTCGGAACAGAGATACACTTCCTAAAAAAAAAAAAACAATCTAATAAACTATTATTTAACACAAGTTGAATTCATTTTTCCACATTTATTTGCGCGCAAGTGAACGACAAAGAATCGAGCAGAAATTTTACATTCAGATTTTCTTTCTCCTATGTTGGTTGCTCCCTAAAGGCAAAAAAAGAACAGTCTCCTATGTTCTTTTACATCGGTAGGTGCAAGCATGTTGAATTAATTTCTTTTTTCTTGGCTTATTTGTGGGAAAGTGAACGAAAAAAGTATCAAGTAGAAATTGAACCCGGTACAACCAGTTCACTTTTCGCAGTGATAACCTTTGTTAATGGAGATATTTCTCAAAGAAGTAAATGATTAAACAAGTGAAATTCGAAAGTAGCGCGAAATATTAGTGTCGTCTGCAAAATGGAGAGGCGGCGACAGAGGCTGAAAAGAAACAACGGATGATAACTAAGGAAAAAATACATGTAGGAAAAATGACGAAAATGCCAGAAAATGATTTAAAAGAAAATTTATAAAAGAAAGAAAAAATAAAAAGCATAAAATACTTTTAAAATAAGAATTATTAGTAATTATACGAAGTTAACTTTCAATGTCTTTGGATTGAATAAAAAAAAAAGTCTTTTTTTTTCGATATGAAATGCATCGGATATGGATCACTCAGAATAATTCGTTGGACAAAGATAATAGAAAAAGAAAATAAGAAAGACTGTCTAACTAACATTTTTTCTTGTTTTCTTTGGCATCGAATACTTTGAAAAATTAGTTAACACACTATCGGAAAAGATTGCACACACAGGAAAAAAACGTTAGGGAAACATTTACACGTATGCATCCACAAAGCAAGGGAGAAGCTGGCGCGTATGATCATCAGAACGGTGAATAAATAAAAAGTCAGGGGACATGATGTATTTGAGGGTGTTTTTTTTAAGGGAGAGATGTCGCATAATGGGAAAGAAACAAAGATGAAGTGACGAACAAAAACCGATGAAATGTTCGGAAAGAAAGAGTTGCAAAAATAGATTAAAATTAAGGAAAGCCAAAAGAATAGACATGGAAACTGAAGGGTGGGAGGAATACAAACCGTGACTGAATAGCGAACACCAGGTAAGAAGAAAAAGGAATCAAACGAGAAAAAAAAAACCAACTAAAAAACGTTTTTAACAAACACTGGAATGATCATGAAATTAAATATTAGTCGATATTAAAGCGGTTTACCAGTTAGCAGAAAGAACCAGGAAAAAGATAAAAGAAATAAACTGAAAGAATTAACTGAAGAATATAAAAATCTGAGACTGAATGAAAAGAGGAAAGAAAAATAGAATGAAACGTAGAATGAAATAGAAAGAAAACGAATGAGAGGGAAACTTTAAAGAATGAAAATGAATGACAAGAAGAATTGTAAAGAATGAAAGGTAAAATGAAAAAGAAAGAAAGGAGAAATGAAAACGAATGAAGGGAGAATTAAAAGAATGAAAATGAACGGCAGGAAGAATGAAAATGAATCGAAAGTAGAATGAAAAATAAAGAAAGGTATAATGAAAATTAATGAGAGGGGGAATTAAAAGAATGAAAATGAACGCCAGAAAGAACGAAAAAGAATCGAAGGTAGAATGAAAAAGAAAGAATGGGGGAATGAAAACGAATGAGAGTGAGAATTTAAAGAATGAAAATGAATGACAGGAAGAACGAAAAAGAATCGAAGGTAGAATGAAAAGGTATGCAATGTAGTAGGAAAAAGAACGGAATTTAGAATGAAACAGAAATAAAGTGAGAATTAAAAATAAAAAACATATAGAATGAAATAGAATGGAAAGTAGAATCATAAAGAACAAAAGGGAGAATGAAAAATAATGAAAGAATTGAAAGCAGAATGAAAAATAATGGAATGGAGAATATAACATAGAATGAAATATAGAATGAAAGGGCAATGAAAATGAATGAAATGGAAACTGAGAAAGAATAAAAAGGTAAATGAAAAAAGGATGAAAGGTTGTGCGAAAAGGAATGAAAAGAAAATTGAAATGAAGATTGAACGGGAGAATGAAAACGAATGAATAAAAATAATGAAATGTATTATGTTGGTGCATAATTATCAGGCGTTTTTGTTAGCAAGTTATTTGTTAATAAGTATTGTGTTTTGTTTACTTTTTTAAATAAAAATATTGTTTTATTTTCAGGTTATAAAAATGTGTGTCGATAATCATACGCGCCGGAATAATTATTTAAAAATGTTATTGTTCAATTGTTATGTTCCTTTTTTCATAATAAATATTGTTTAAAAAACGCCTGATAATTATGCACCAAACCAATATAATGAAAGGTATAATGAAAAAGAATGAAAAGTGGAATGAAAAAAAATGTGGGGTAGAAAGAAAAAGAAGGAAAGTGAGAATGAAAAAGAATAAAATATAAAATGAAAAACAAAAAAAGTAGAATAAACAAAGAATGAAAGAGAGAGAGAGAGAGAGAGAGAGAGATAATCAATAAAAGGTAGAAATCAAATGACGGGTTGAAATCAAGGTAAGTTTCAAGAAAGAAAATATATAAAAGAAAATGTAAAAGGAAAAATAATAGAAGTTTAATTAGAGTAAAAGACAATGCGAAAGAAATAAACAAAAATGTCAGAAATTATTTTTCCAGTAAAAAAAAATTACAAGCTATTTTTTCCTAAATAGGAACAAATTAAAACAATTATTAAACAGACGCGTAAATATTAACTTGAGGAAGAATAAAAGAGAAGAAAGACGAAAGACAAGTGAGTGTTTCGAAATAGAGAATATTATAATTACCATTTAAGTGACAACGATTTCGAACGATAAAGAAAGAAGGAAAGAACAATAGCGCGGAAAAGAAAGAAAGGAAAATAAAGAAGAAATGAGGACTAAAATGGAAAAGCGTAAACAGAAAGAAGGGGAAAAGAAAATCGAATTTTATAAAGTTCTTAGGAAAATAGCAACATGCAGAAGAGTAGGAAACTGATAGAATCCGATAAATGCAAGATTACACAAACAGAAAACAGCAACTTAAATGAAGAGGCCATCAAATATGATCAGCCGAATTTGCGTTTGCGTAGAAAATAAATAACGGAGAAAAGAAAACGACAACGCAAACCATTAACAAAGTTTCGCGGTATTAAAAGAATGAAGATGAATCGGGGTAAAGAAAAAACAACAAAATAAACGTTTAATTCTTAAAGTGAAAGTAAAAGTGAAAGTGAAAATAAAATTTAGTTGCTCGGAATTTAATGTCCGTTTTTAGAATCAACTTTTAATCCTGAATTAAACTAATTAAACAGTGTTTAAACCAGTCAAAATACAAAACCTCAACGGCTATACATTTCTGCCATCGAGTTATTATTTTATTTATGACTTTACGATAAAATTCGAAAGGTTTGGACTCCAATAAATATTTGCAGTTTCTGTATCTACTTTGGAAAAGAATGACTTTAGGCTGTAAAAAAATTGTAAAACAGCTTCAAATTTGGCAGATTTGTGACTTATGATCAGGGAATATTGCAAAGGCACGGTGAGTTTTAACAGGGTCATCCTGGTTGCATGTAGCCGAGCATTGCCATGAAGCAGCACTGGACCTCGTCGATTAATCAGACCCGGTCGTACTTTGCTTATGTTAATGTACATTACATCAATGTGGCTGTAAAGAAACGTAGGAACTTACGCATTGGTTAGATACAGAAAAGATGTCAAGTACAATGCCAATGACAGATCACCAGAGAGCAGCCATTATTCGTGTAATTTCAGTTTTTGAAATTGCTAGGTGTTTCGTCATGTTCAATCCATTGAACCACCATTATTTACAGTTTTCATTTCTTATCACAAGTCATTATGCAATGGATTATTCCAATTTCGAAGATGCAGAATCGAAAAATACATTAAAATTCAAAATCTTTCAGTTCATGTGAGGCATGTTTATCTGCAGGGTGCGATGGTCAAAATGTCGCCATTTTATATTTTAATTTCGCGCCATTTCACTCTACCTGGATTTAACCTCCTGAAATACATACATACATACATACATATATATAAATATATATATATATATATATATATATATATATATATATATATATATATATATATATATATATATATATATATATATATATATATAATCTAACATCAACGACCCAAAACGTAGATACATTTTATAGACATTTTGAAAACCCAGCTCTAGAAAAAAAGATTTATCTGTAACCTTGTAATTTTAAAAGCTGTGTATTTAAAACCCAAAATTTTAAAAAAGTTACTCCAAAAATTCGCTTGAGAATGAAATGGAACTAATGTCTTTAATTTAATTACAAAAATTAAATTCAGGGCTTTTAGCTTCTGTTTTTTGAAACATGGTTAGAACTGTGTAGCGAAAAAAACACATTTTAAATCAATTAATTTCTAATATTAATGTTCTGTAAATTTACATTGAGCACTATTTTGTAAAAAAAAAAAATATCTATAAGAACACAGGATTATATATCTTGCTGTTCTTTTTTTTATTTATATATATATATATATATATATATATATATATATATATATATATATATATATATATATATATATATAAATATATATATATATATATATATAAACACAGACACATATATATATGTTTATGCGATAATCTTAAGTTGCATTTAAGACCCGCTAATGATTTACAAAGAAGGCCACACACACACACACACACACACACACACACACACACACACACACATATATATATATATATATATATATATATATATATATATATATATAATAAATTCTCAAGAGAATAGATCCAGGTAGAACTCAATGTCCATGACAGACCAAGAATATAAAATGCTCAAACACTAATATTCCCTGGTTATATTTTATTGCATTGGAATCGTAATTACGATCCAATCCATCAGACCTACAAATTTAAAAAGAAATATAACTGCGAGTATAAAAAAAAAAAATTTTAGTGAGCGTGTATGTGTGGGAGCGAGAAACAAGGGTGAAAGAAAAATGCATAAAATTGAAATTAGTGGACACTTTAATCATTAGGAATAAGTTATATATTTTTGTACTACTATTATAATAATATATTAGAACATAATTAAAACGTTTATTCTAAAATCGGACATTGTTTTCCGAACAATCTTATACTATTTTCCAGGGGGATACACAGGGTGCATCACCTATTTGAGAACACAATTTGGAAGGCGATCAATATAAAATTAACAAAGCCGACAGTTTAATTCTTAGGAATGAGTAATTTATTTTTGTGCAGCTATTACAATAATATACTAGACCATAATTAAAAGGTTTATTCTAAAATCAGACATAATTTTCCAAAAAACCTGACACTAATTTCCAATATCTCCAGAGAGTGACTCACATATTTGAGAACAACATTCTGAAATAGACTGATATGAAATTAACAAAGAAATGAGATACATATTTTTGTGCAACTATTATAATAACATATGAGAACACAATTAAATAAAACTTATTCTAAAATCGGACATTATTTCCCAAACAACCTGATACTATTTTCCACGAGGATACACGGGGTGCGTCACGTATTTGAGAAAACAATTCTGAAGGGGATCAATATAAAATTAACAAAGCGGACAGTTTAATCCTTAGGAATAAGTAATGTATTTTTGTGCAACTATTACAATATTATATTAAAGCACCATTAGAAAATAACTTTAAAATCAGACATTATTTTCCGAACGACCTAATAGTATTTTGGTAGTATTTTTTAGCGGGAGTAAACGATTTGTCAAAGATTTTACTCTCATCTTACTGTGTACATATCATGCAGTTTGGAAAATTTCTCATAATCTTACAGAATCGAAAGTACATGTAAAAGTAATATGGTTACACTGAAAGTAAAAGTGAACGTATAGTTAAAGTAATGTGAAAGTAAAATTCTGCGGGTAATGGTAGAAAACAATTGGTGGAAAACAATTGTGCCTATGATATATATTTACGTACCTTAGTCTTTTTAAACGAGTAGAAATGTTTTATTTTTTATATCATTATAAACTGAATTTTTGAGGGTCATGTTACATAGAACCAGAAAGATATAAAAGTGAAAGTAAAAGTGAAAGTAAAAGTGAAAGTAAAAGTGAAAGTAAAAGTGAAAATGTAATATTTTGCCTTTAATAGAAATAAAAAAAAACATTAGAAATGAAAATATTTTTCTTTTCATTATTTTTTTTTAGAAAAGTGAATAAAGAAATGAAAAGGTGGAGAATAAAAGAGCTAGTGGAAATCGTAGATGATGGAATTCTGTTTCGAAGGAAGCTGAGGTTACAGGGACTGGAGGGCAGCAGATTTCAGAGACTGCCACGAGACATGAATGCAAAAGAGAAATAGGAAATTAGCGGATGTTGAAAATAATGAGAGGAGCGATTGAAAACTGTGGAATATAGTGAGAATAAAAGTTCTGCACCCAAACACAAACGTACACAAATAAAATATGCCTGCACTTGACTCCCAAATCACAGGTAGAGACACACATGCAGATAGAAGAATTCTCACATTTGCTCATACAAGGAAATGCAAATATGTAGTTCTTATGCCTAACATAAGAAAGTATAAAAAGTAAATGTCTGGGGGACTGGGGTTGTCAAGTTGGGTGACTCATTTGAACGAAGATAAAAAAAAAAAGGAAAAGGCTTATTTCAAATAGTTTTTTTCAATGGTTTGTTTCACTTTGTAAAACATTTTAAATGATTAAATGGACAATTCTACAGTGGAAAAATATTGCGATAAATTGAAATTAGATTTTTTTTTCCTTTCACGGGTGATAACGCAATATTCATTATATTATTCTTTCAGAGCAAACAGAAGACTCAATTGATACCGTACAAATTCTCTAAAATTGTTAATATATAATGGTGAACACACACACACACATATATATATATATATATATATATATATATATATATATAATGAGACCGATATGTATGTAAATTTTAGCGTTCATAGCATTAATTCAAAAAAAGATTAGAGCAATAATTATGTATTATAGATTTTTACTTGTGGTCAAAAACAATTCCTCACTACAAAGATGCATTCTTGTTTCGATGCCATATTTGCATCTCGACTGGTGGGACTTAAAATGGTTATGAACAATTCTATTCAGAATCACACCGCCTATGCTACGTACCAACTGCTTCTGTTACCAATTATAAGCATTTAAGAATATTCGTGGAGATTTCATAGTTTATTTTGTTCAGATTAGTTTCCAACTGTTTTATGTATATAGCTTCAAGAATTTTTAGTTTTTGTTTGTTTTCATGTTTAAATATAGTTGTGTTTTCAACGATGATTTTTCGGAATTGTGTATACGGTCAGACATGTTGTTTTAAATGCCTAAAAATGTATATATGGCTTCTAACTTTCTCATGAAATGAAAAGATTATATTGAATACATTGCTTTGTTAACTACTAAAATAATTTTATCCTAGACATCTATAAGTCTACCATTCCTTCATGCTTAGAATATTGCTAATACATATGGTCCGGTGATCATGCTATTTACCTTGAGCCACTTGATGTAATCAAAAGAAAAATCAGCAATAATATCGGTATTGATCTGGCAGCTCAACTTCAGTTATTTTCCCATCACCGAAAGGTTGCCGCCTTTCTTATTTCGATGCCTTATTTTCCTCTCGACTGGTGGGAACTAAAAGGGTTATGGACAATTCTATTCAGAATCACACCGCCTATCGTACGTCATTTTCTTTCCACCAGTCGAGATGCAATAACGTATCGAAACGAGAATACATCTTTGTAGTGCTGTAATTGTTTTGGGCCACATGTGTGTGTGTGTGTGTGTATACATATATAATAGAAATTATTAGGATTTGATAATTATATTAAGTAATTCATGGAGTCTGATAGAAATCTCAACAGAATGCAGAAAGCACTGGACGGCCGTTTCGTCCTATATTTGGGACTCATCAGCAGTGCGCATCCACTACCGAGAATTGAAACCCTGACAGTTAGGTTATGAAGCCACCATCATACCAACTGTTCCACTGTGTGTGTGTGTGTGTGTTTTATGAAATGGAGAAATTCCGACAATTATTTTATATTATTTTAATATATCTTATTGTTATGCGTTATTTTACTGACCCAAATACTTAAGTACATGCTCTCTTTATAATAAACTGTATTCAGTTCGGTAAATGTTGTTAATACCGTTCAAATTCTAGAAAATGTTTAAGATATTTGAGTGTACAATAATGCCAAATATAAAATAAAACATTACAGAAGAGCCAATATATTTATGCCTCAATGTTCTTAACAATTGTGATAGAGATATATATATATATATATATATATATATATATATATATATATATATATATATATATATATATAGTCTCACGATGTGCTCTGTTTATGGGATAACGTGCTCAATATTAGATATAGAGCCTATGTAAATATAAAAGTGAACATAAAAGTCAACACTTTTAGAGGCGACAGTCTGTTTCATGCTAGATGCAAACGTCAGGCCAGTATATATATATATATATATATATATATATATATATATATATATATATATATATATATATTATATAAATGGATTATGTCTGACAATTATTTTAATATATTTTTGGTTTATATCTTGTTTTTCTAGATACTAATATTTAAGGAAATGCCTTGTTTATTGCAAACATTATTACCAACCTTTACCGACGTGTAGGATACAGGTTTGATTCCTGTCGGTGGTCGCGTATGAGATTTAGCCGGCATTCAGTCTTGTAAATGCTGTTAATGCTGTTTATTATAAACAGAGCAATGACTTAAATATTTGTATCAATAAAAATAACGTATACCAATAACGCATTAAAATAATTGTCGGACTTTGTCCATTTCAGAATATATGACATCATTTGTTAACGTTAAGATACGCTTCGAGCAGATATGAGCGTTCGAGTGAAATCATGGAAAATGTGTAGTTTCAAAGCAGTAATTCGACCTTGCAAACCAGAGGCTTCTTCCGTAGCTTAACTGTTATCGCACGTCAGGTTGTATGACGGTACCGCGTAGGATACAGGTTTGATTCCTTTTTGACGATGAATATTTTCTTTGAAATTTCTCGGACTTTCAGGTTGTTAAATATTGTTAATTCTCTTATAAACAAGGCACGTACTTAAATATTTATGTCTATATAAATAACGTATAACAATATATATATATATATATATATATATATATATATATATATATAATATATGAATATAAAGTGACTTAGAGGCCCTAAATGTTGACTTCTATGTTCACTTTTATATTTACACACGCTCTATCTCTGATATTGAGCACTTTATTCTATAAATATAGCACACCTTAAGACTATATATATATATATATATATATATATATATATATATGGGGTGGCGTGTATGTACATGCCGATAGATAGATACATATTCTTGTATTTAGGCAATAAACGCTTTTTTTATGCATGTCTAATTGAATAAATTACAAACATTATGTCTGCAATAACTCCTCCCCACCAACTGATGTATTACGTAAAACCAACATTATATATCTATTCAAATGTCCCTTGGCAGAATGTATCTCCGATATATATATATATATATATATATATATATATATATATATATATATATATATATATATATATATGATTATTTATTTAAAAAATTATAACATAAATATGTTATAAACTCACTACAAAAAATAATATTTTGTTTCAACACCCTGGTGTCTTATCAAGTGATGATTTTGAATATAGATTGTTGAATAAAGGTTTTAAAAGGTTCAAATTAATTAACCATCCCTCGTAAGGGGAAATGCGATTGGCCATTCCAGCTCATGTGACTCATATAATGTCATACTATCAATACTTGGAATTACAAATGTAGCCTTGTGAAAAGGTAAATTGAAATAGCAAAAGAAAAATTGAACAACCATTAAAAGCAACAAACAGGACATTTACGATAAACTACAGGATATAACTACCTCGGACCAACTGGAGGAAATTACACATAGACTCACGGAAATTACCAATAAATCTGAAGCTCAACACCGATTTAAAATTATAAAAAAACTGAATACATTATACAAAGGTAATATCACTCTTCCTAACAAAATTGATAAATACATTAACCTTTCCAACTATGAACTAACTAAGCACCAAAAAGAATTACGTAACCTTTGACCTAACTGCCATATATACCGTAAGTACAATCGACTTTTAAAAAAAATAGAAATTGAGACCCTATACCAAAACATCGTTAAACTCCAGGATGAACAACTAATAGAAACTACACCAGAATTTAAAGACTTACTTAAGGCCGAGGCATTCAAGGATCGGCATGATAAAAGCAGAAACTACTCAAAAATACTTTCTAAACAACTAAAAATTGCCGCACAAGATCTACGCAACCACCCTGACATTATTGTAAAAAAAAAAAGCTGATAAGACCAACATTTTTGTCTTCCTAAACAAATTAGATTGCAAGAAAAAACTTGACCACATACTCCATGATCACATAAAGTTTAAAAAACTTAACAAGAACCCGACCAACCAACTAAAATCAAAGCTTAATAAACTTATTAATGCTAATAATGTTGACTCTTTAAAACTCCCTAAAATTGTTGGTGATTATAGACCTGCTTACATACGGCACTATAAAAACACATAAACCTAACTATCCTCTCCGTCCTATCATATAGCAAATTCCAACTCCTGTATATCATCTAACAAAATGCATTAACCAACTTATTACTCCCTATCTTCCTAGTAAATATAGTGTTAAGTCATCATTAGAAGTAATCCAAATCCTAAAAAGTGAAAAACCTGACATAGAAATCATAGCTTCACTTGATGTTAAAAACTTATTTACCAATGTCCCTGTTAGTGAAACTATTGACATAATTATAAGAAATATATACAGAAACTCATCTTTACCCCCACTTGAAATTAATCCTAATATATTACGGAAACTACTATTAGTTTGTACTACTGAAGTCCCTTTCTTAGATCATAATAACAATATATATATATACAACGTGATGGTGTCTCCATGGATTCAGTAATGGGTCCGACATTTAGCAATTTCTACATGTCAAACCTCGAAAGTAAGATATTTACAGATTTTAAAAAAACAACCATCTACCTAAGATGCGTTGATGATATTCTTATGTTAGTTAAAAATACAGATGAAATATTTCAACTTCAAAAACGTTTCCAAAATAATTCTGTCCTTAAATTCACATATGAAATCAATACTAATAATAAAATCCCCTTCCTTGACATATTGATAAACACAAATAATAAGAAATTTACTATTTCGCCATACAAAAAACATAAAAGCATAAATTCATGTACGCTTAACTACAAGAGTGAATGCCCATATTACTACAAAATAGCAATTATAAAGAATCTAATACATCGTGCAGAAACTAATTCATCCACAAAAAATATTTTTTTACAGTGAACTAAAGAATATAAAACAAACACTTATTAATAATAGCTTTCCAAACTATATAGTTGATGAACAAATAAGATGCTTTCTTAGAAATCTCAATACTAAGCAAATTGTACGTAATACTGCTTCTACTAATCTCAAACATTAATCTCCTATATCGTAGTCAAATACATACTAATTATACACAAACTGAAAATATACTAAAAAATTTAGTAAATACTAATATATCAACAACTGATCTTAGCAAAAAATTAAATTAATCATATACTACACTAAATCTAGTATATCCAACTTAATACTTCGCAATGATTCTTCTCCCCCGGTTAGCGATTTGCAAAAAACCAACATAGTTTATAAATTCAAGTGCCCTTTTTGAAACATGGTTAGAACTCCAACGAATTAAATAATCTTTATGTTGATCACACCACAAACTCGCTTTCACGACGCTTGACACTACATTTGAATGAAAAATCTAACATTTTTAGGCATTTAAAACCACATACCTGCCCGCACACACAATTCTGTAAAATACTTGTCGAAAACACAATTATACTTCGACATGAAAACAATAGACAAAAACTAAAAATGCTTGAAGCATTATACATCAAACAATTGAAACCCAACATAAACAAAATCAACTATGGAATCTCTACAAATATCCTTAAATGTCTATAATTGGTAACAGAAGCCATTGGTTTATACCAACGGCTTCCCTACTTCATAATTCTCGAATTCACTTTCGCATGGTCATATGTGACGTCATGAGATGCGGTGCGATTTTCGCTTCCAGCGTCTTATATACACGTGTTTATCGTTGCTAGGAAATCATCCATGTAAACAATCACAGACTATCATCACTATCTTGTCCGTATATTGCTTAATATGTTGTACAGTAATTGACATCTTTGATAATGGCTTATGTTAGCCGAATGCTTAGATTAGATTAAAAAATATGGATCAATATTGTGATTTTCTTTCTTCGTTTAATGATAATGTTATTAAACTTATCAGACGTTATGAAAAAGACTTTACATAAAATAAACAGACAGCACTTGTCTATATTATTTAATGAAACATGTATGAATGAAAAATGCTGCCTAAATACATATATATATATATATATATATATATATATATATATATATATATATATATATATATATATAAAGAAAAAACAGTAAGATATATATTTTTATTTTTACAAAATAGTGCTCAATGTAAATTTACAGAGCATAATATTATAAATTAATTGATTTAAAATATGTTTTTTTCAAAAATATCTATAAGAACACCGGATTATATATCTTACTGTTCTTTCTTTTTATTTATATACATACTTTTGCTCCTAATCAAAGTCGAGCACTCTAAATCTTTATTTTTACTTCTATTTTGGAACATGGTTAGAACTGTGTAGCGGAAAAACATATTTTAAATCAATTAATTTATAATATTATATATATATATATATATATATATATATATATATATATATATATATATATATATATTTGTGTGTCTGTGTGTGTGTGAAGAAATGTAGTTTTAAGGTGTGCTATATTTATGGAATAAAGTGCTCAATATCAGAGAGCGTATGTAAATATAAATATAATAGTGAACATTGTTTGAAGTCAACACTCAGGCTTTTTCATGCTGGATGCAATCGTTTTGGAAACTTGAGGGGATATTGTGCACCAAGTCTCTGTATTAAGCCGTTCAAAAAGTGTGGTTAATTCTGCCCAAAACCTTCGCCTTTATGATCAAATCATTTGTACTGGAGTCTGGAATGTCGAGTCCTAGGAACTTAGCTGCTTGACCCTCATACGTCGAATACGACGGGAATATCCACCATATATATGAACAATGATTTGATACCATAGGACAAATATAATGATTTAAAAAGTTAACTAGATATTCTTTAAAACTCTTGCAATCAACACTTATTCAGAAGAATAACGTTGTTGTAATGTGGACGAGACATAAGACGAGATTCACGAAATGGAGATATTAATGAGGAGGAGGGGAAATTTCGGAACACGACTAAACAATTTACTAGTAAAATAATTCACGAATAAAAAAAAAGGTAAATATTCCGTGTGAGTTTAAAAAAAAGAAATGTTATTCAAACCCTCCAACTAACCATAATGGCCTAATAAATATCTCTTTTTTTATTGTTTACACAGACTTGATTTATGAATTTTAATATAGACCACTTCGAGAATCTTGAAATGATGAGCGGATCTTGCACTGTGTAAAATAGTGAAAATATCATACTTACATTTATGAGCAGAGACTGGGTTGTCCAACAGGTGCTGACCGTTTGCTGAATCATGAACAGAGACTGGGTCGTTCTGGAAGAAAGACTGAAATTACCTGTCCTTGTATTATCAGAAAAAATATTGGCTTATACGGGTCTCGATTCTCTGATTTTTCTGTCCTTTGTATTCGGTATCGCACTGAAATTTTAATTTATATACTCAGAAATTATTTTTTGTAATGTCAACGAGTACTCGTTGTCACTTTCGTAATGCTCGTTGTAGTAGAGACTTTGTAATCGCAGATACAACTATAGTAACGCCGTTTAACAATACTGGTGTCAGATACCTTCGAATATCACTCGCACTAATTGTACTTGCTCGATAATACTCGCTCGAATAGCAACCACCGAATAGTAATTCGAATAGTAATACTAATCGTGAGATATTCACTAACCATCCCACGCGGTCGGATGTAGTACAGGACAAGTTTATTGTACGGTACACGGGCCCTTAGGCTCGGCCAAAAAAACCTCGTAGACACTATAATAAACGAGGCCATGTAGCTGTCTCCTGAGACAAGACTCTGTCCTTCGACATAGCCTAGACTGGGAATTCGGAGAGTGATGATATTCACTAAGTCACCCACGCGGTCGGATGTGGCACAAGGCCGAGTTTGTTGTGGGGTATTCCGAGCCCGTATAATCGGGCAAAACTGTCCCTTAGACCCCGTAAAATTGGGGTCGGGTAGCAGTCTACCACCCCAGACGAGGTGGTATAGCCTCGTCTTTGTTCGTCTCTTCGGATAGTGATGATATTCACCTACCGCCCGACGCGGTCCGATGTGGCACAAGGCCAAGTTTATTGTGTGGTACAGAGCCCGTATAATCGGGCAAAACTGCCCCGTAAACCCCGTAAAAAACGGAGTCGGGTACCTGTCTACCACCTGAGACGAGACTCTGCCCTTTGGCATAGCCTCGTCTGGGTTCCTCTCTGCCCAGAGGCAGAGAGTTCGACAAGCACACCTCCGAAGTAATTCGGATAGTGATCACTTAGATAACACACTAATTCCAATATATACATTTCCTTTACCATCACGTGATCTACTTATTCTAAATGGGATCGCCTGTGTTTGCTCTCTGGTGATCTGTGTTCAAACTCCAGTGTCGGCAGCGACATTTTATTCCTATATAACAGATTTTGAAAATAAGACAGACCATCCTTGACAAAAGAAGGAAAATCAGACCGGGTATCAAAAACAAGACGCAGTTTTACTGTCGTAAAACTTGATGTAATACACGCTGACACTCTATTTAGCGACTATTTGACTAATTCTACCCAGCCATTGTAGTTTTAAATAAATGGGACAAAAAAGTGTCTAAAAACTACCTGTTCCTTAAAAAGTTTAATTTTACTTTCAATAATGCCTTTGATGACGTTGATTGGAAAAACCATTGTTAATAAAAATACAAGGAATTTTTTCAAGTTCTTGATTAAGGGTACAAGGAGAATCAATTATCATCGCACCATGAGCTAGTGTAGAGATCAAGTTATTTTTACAAGACTTATGAACAAAAGAACTCCAATTTGTAAGACAATCGGTGAACGTAGATTGACGAGAACCACTGGTAATAAACAAATCATCTTTACGCTGAGCAAGAACGTCCAAGAACGCTGTCCAATTCCAGAGTAAATTACAAAGATGGTTGAAGGAATTTGAGTTGGGTGTGAAAAGCCGTAGCGTCGTTGATAGAACTGAAGATAGAAAATGTTTTATCAGCGTAACGCAAATATACATAGGGCTTACGGCATTTTTCACACAAAAGCCTCTTACAAAAAAAAAAACAAAAACAAAAAAAAACAAAAAAAAACACAAAAATGTTGGCTAACACTGAACCCGTGGGACTGCCCATTGAGACCCCATCGATTTGGGCATACATAGAATTATCAAAACTAAACTCAACTCCCTTTGTTGCTAATTGCATAAACCTACAAAACAGAGCTTCTGAAATTAATGCAGGACCCAGGAGACCCCTACAGAGAACTTCAACACAAATTTGCAAAGTATCTGGAAGGGGAACGTTCGTATACAAGCTTACAATTTCAAACGACACTAAAAGCTTTTTATCAGAACAAATTTCAGAATTTATAATGAAATTTATAATGAAAACCTGAAGGATTCAGAAATACAGTAATTGAATAACGAATTAGAAACACGTTGGAGTATTTCTGACAACCACTGAGCCATTTCATGTTGTAAGGAGCTTATCATGGATAAGGATAGGTCGAAGAGAAACATTACTTTTTCAGCCTTAGGTAAACCGTACAATCTTTGAAATCGGGACCCAACAGGTCTGATACGTTTATACACCTCTTTGGAAATTAGGTTGCTTTTGAAAATAGATATTATACGTCTTTGTATCTTCGCCTCAATTTTTATTGGTTTTGTCTCAAGTACTTGCAGGATAATTTTTTTCTAAATTTTGACGAATCATGTCAAATGGTTTCCATTTTACTGGCACAATCCTTACTATCCAAGATAACCACTCCAGAAACATTATCTCGCTTAATGATATAAATATCACTTCTAGGTTTTAAGGATTTAAAAGTATGGAAGTGGAATCTCTGTCACGCAAACGAGTCACGATCGACTGACAGAGACAAATATTTATTAGATAATTCAAGTAATCTAGTTTTACATAAAGATAATTTGTCAGGAAGGAAAGCTGTGTGTATGTACAACTGAGAGAACAATAATTCAAACTCAGAAAAAATGTTCCCCTTGCTTACTTTAGAAGGGGAAATACAAAAATTCAACAATCTGGAAGAACTAATCTTTCAACTTGGAAAACATAATATAATTATAACAAAGTGCGTTTCAGGCGCATTTACAAAAAAATACCCAACTATCAATTACATTAATTTTTTTTTTATCTTAGAAATTGACCCCTGTAGAAGATCTTGGATGAAATTGAATGTATTTGAGAAAATAAAATAAATGAAAAAAAATCTACGGTGCTTTCCTTAATGAATTTCGTAACAACATTAATAAACTGATCAGTTAATTTGAGAGGTTTAAAATAAAATAGATATATATATATATATATATATATATATATATATATATATATATATATATATAAACATAATTAACATTAGAACATATAAAAAAAATTTTCGTCTTTTTTTTGTTGAATTTATATATATATATATATATATATTTTAAATATAAACGGTACAAAAGCGTATAAGGCATTAAAAACTAGAAATATATTGCAGGCCATGATAAGTTTAAAATAAAACACACACAGTCGACCGGTTTCGTCCCTCTCGTCAGAACTGTTAACGGGGAATTTAGATTATGAGGAAAAAAAAAAAAGTCTGTCATGGGTGACATGAATGAATGGACAGGAAGGAAGGAAAATAAAATTATACCAACCAATATATATATATATATATATGAGTGGCTGCGGGGTGTATACCAGGGGAAAAAACACTCTTGTTCAAAGATATGTCATGGAGAAAGTACAGATAAATTTTTTTTACCTACCTAATCATCTGGGTAACTGTTGGAGAGTAGTTTCACAGTGGAGGCTTGTATTTCACTAAGTCGGTCCTAAAAAAAGATTCGACATACAAAACGTTAGTAACTTGAAATAATAGTTAATGACGCAGCAATCTAGTTGTGGTGGTTGATACTTTAATGTCCGACATCGACTGACTCGACCAACTCACTGAGCCCTGGCAACTGCTACTACTACTACTTATTATCTGTGGGAGAGTCTATTAACAATAGAATAGGTATGTTCCGGTATAACAGTAACAAGCTTGTGCAGTCTGATCACAGAAGCGGGATTAAGTAGGAAAGGAAATACAATACGTATTAGGATCTTTTCTTCAGCCATTTTCATCCTCTCTAAGGCTCAGTGACCACTCGAGGTAGAGTGATACGTTTAGTAGTAGTTTATATGGATAGAAAGGCAAGATAGCGGCTGACTGTAGACATAAACAGATAAAGATTGTAATAATCGGAGAAACATCTTCTTGGGAGTCTGTTCCACAGGGCAGTAATTCTCAGGAAGAAGCTGTTTAAATAGAACATACTCCTCGCCGATGGAATGTGGGTGATATGCTACTATGTAAGTGGCATAGCGAGTCCCAAACGCGAGGGTCAGAGCTGAAAACATGGGGTGGAGTTTGTCCGCGCAGTTTCCATGGTAGTAGCGACAGAGCAGTGAGAAGTTCGACACGTCCCGCTTTTCAGAGAGAGAGAGAGAGAGAGAGAGAGATTGGAGGGTGGAAAATAATTCTTCTCCAACAAGGAATCGGGGGCGCTTTTGAATCCTATCAAGACAAGAAAGTGATGTCTACGTAGTTCTTACACAAGTTTTGTTTACCCGCCATGAAATTGTGCAGTTGCTGATATTGTCTTTCAATTTCAGATATATAAATGTCACCGTGGCTTGTAAGAATGGCATAATCGCAAAAGAGAAACAATGTAACTTACGAGGGTCGTTGACAAATTCTAAGCCTCTTCCTGAAGCGCCTCTCATTTTCGACATCGCAGCCACCAGGAATGATAAGCCCGAAATATGATTTGCAGGTCGGGAACACTGGAATCAAGCAGACGTGGAAGTTTAAATATCTGTCAAGCCTTTCGACGGAGGACGATACCTGCGTCACTGAGATCCGTAAACATATTGGGATGGCTAAGGACGCATTCCCATTGCGAGTATTGCAATGATTTGTTTGGTAACAAAGGAAACAATACTGACCTGTTACGTGACATCTGTCCTTCTTTACGGCAGCGAATGTTGGACGATTTCCTCAAAGATGAAGAAGAGACTCGAGGCGACAGAGATGTGGTTCTACAGAAGGATGCTAAGGATATCGTGGACTGAGCGCGTGAGCAACTATGAGAAATCAAACAAGGAGAAGACTTATATTTAACATCAGGAAGTGGCAGCTGAAGTTTCTGGGACACATAATGAGGAAGGAGGGCCTGGAGAATCTGATACTCACAGGCTGAATAGAGAGAAAAAGATACAAGGGAAAACAACGCGTGGCATACCTGGCGGACTTAAGCAAGTGGATGACAGAACGTGGCCTGGGGGAGGAAGCAGAGGGTGGGAACTTGTTGAGAGCTGCAAGGGATAGAGGGAGGTGGAGAGCCATGATCGCTTACGTCCAGAAAGGACATGGCACATAAAGAGAAAAGCCACCAGGAGAAATTGTCGGCAGATAAATCTTGAAGGTCAAAGCAAATAAAATCCAAGGTCAACTTTTAAAGGTGTTTGTGGTTGGGGGTATCATCAATTTTCATCGACCAGTGATTTCTTCAATTGTCACTTTGTGGAACAGACGTCGTCTTTGTCATCAACAGATTTTATAAAGTAAATTAAAAGTACGACCTCAGCATAGACTCCTCCTTAGTACATTGGCTATCGGTACATTGGCCTCGGGAAAAAAAGCAAGATTGTCGGCTTCTGATGGCAGGCCTGTTTGGGATGCAGTATCAAATGTTATTATTAATAATAATGATGTTTTCCGACAAAGTAATAAAGTTGGCTGCAAGAAAGAAAAACTGGCGCTGGGATCAAGGAATTCGATAGTTCTTGGGGAGAAATTATATCAAAACAAAAGTGTTATATACGAATAAAGTGTCGCTACCTACACTAGAGTGTGAACATCTATCGCCAGTGATCAAACACAGCCGATGCCATTATTGAATTAATTTGATCACGTGACCATAGAGGAAATGTATAGGTAGAAAGTATCACGGCGATAACGATCGCTATTTCTAGTCTATCCTCTATACCATCAGTCAGTTATGCGCCATGCGTGATACACGTTTAGGCGATCATGTACCTTTCGATATATGACGAGGTAGATTTTTTCCTGTATTAAGTCGCCATTTCTTTCTGCGGTAGAATTGTTTCCATCCAAGGTCTGTCCTGCTATTTACTCATAGATAGGAAAGGAGAGAAGAAGAGGAATGATACCTTTCTCAAGGGTATTAGCACGTAAGTGAATGCAATGGATTCGAGTGGAATTCGAACTCGGCTCTTCTACTTCTCACTCCGAGTCGCTATCCATTAATCCACCCTCTATAATATACGGATCGCTATTTCTACTTTATCCACTATTACTATACCGACCTCATTTCTCTACTTTATTCGCTATACTATTTGTCTATTCAGATCACTCTACGGTGATTACTATTCGAGCGAGTATTATCGAGCAGGTACTATTAGTACGAGTGTTATTCGAAAGCGCCTGACACCAGTATTGTTCATCGGCGTTACTATAGTTGTAGCTGCGATTGCAAAGTCACTACTACAACGATTACAAAAGTGAGAACGAGTATTCGTTGGAATCACAAAAGTGGCAAGGAGTTTTCGTTGACTTCATAAAAAAAAAAATCCAAAAAGCTTTTTCATTCGTTATATGAAAAACCGGAGGAAAAAAAACGTTGCCGAGAGTATTGTATTCAATTGTTCTCGGGAGGGGGGGGGAATTACGTTCAAACAAAAGTAAATAAAAAGCTTTTTTTCATTCGTAACATGAAAAAACCGGATGTAAAATGAATCATTAGAAGTAATGTTGATATTGTGTTTTAAAACATTTTTTAAAACTCTTTTCATTCTTTAAAATTCCCAAGCTAAATATTTATTTATATCCAATTAAAAAAAAAAAAAACGTTTTAATAAACTTCATTACCCAGAAGTTTTTCTTATGATATCATGATGAGATCATTACGAAATCTTCAAACCTTATGAGAATAAACTGAATTAGAAATGTTTACATATATGGCGACATTCATACAAACACACGCAAAGATATTTATTGTGATTATCTAACCTCTTAGATAGGGCACAAAGCTGAAAGTATGGGGCACCTAGTGAGGATCGAACTCAGTATTTTGCGATGCGATTTTCAAAGTTTGGCTTCGATCTGGCACAAGGCGGAATGTATGGAGCAGCCAATGAGGATCAAATTTACTACTCAGTCATAATCTAATGAGGTCTTCCAGCTTGTATAATCTGATTTGTCCATCACTACAGTTGCGTTATTTTTGTCAGCCGGTTGTATGATTATGTTTTCGTTCCTCTGCAGGATTGCCAGCCTCTCCAGTTTCGTGATGTTTGACTTGGGTGGTTTGGCTTTCTCCAAGGTCTGTCTCTCTTTTCCTCTAAGCTCATCTTAAAAATGTGGAACATCTATATAAGATATTAATAATACAACCTGGAAGGCAATACATAGCAATATTAAACCTGAATAAAAAAAATAAGATAATTACTTATGGAAGGAGGACTGTTATTCACTTATAAATTACAGCTATAAGAAATGGTAATGCGTAAATTTAAGGTGGGGAAATATAAGGTCAGAATTAAAAATAGAATTGTGGGTATGTCTTCATTTAACCAAACATAAGGTCAGAATTGGTAGCACGACTCGAAGTCTATTTTTAATTCTGACCTTATCTCAAGTGGAATTCGAACTTGAATTTCTTATTTCTCATTCCGATAACCATTAAGCTACAACACCTCCTGATTTATATAATGGATAGCGGCTCGGATTGAGGAATCGGAGAGACGAGTTCGAATTTCAGTCGAATCATTTACATTCACTTACGTGCTAATAACCTTGGGAAAGGTATAAATCCTCCTCTTCTTCCTCCAGCTATGGGTAAATAGCAAAACAGACTGGGTTCTACAGCAACTGTTCTATCGCAGAAAGAAATGCCAAACTACTGCTGGAAAAATGTGCTTCGACAGTCAAAAGCCTCTATCAAGCATCGCACATAATTGACAGATATATATATATATATATATACCTTGTCTCGTTAACTACAACTCTCACCCTCCCTGTTAAATTACAAAAATTACACTACCCATCAATTTCTAATCCCATTTTTCCTTTCATTTCGTTGTTGGAAGTGTTACCTGATGATCCGAGTCCTTTAAAAAGGATTTTGGTGAAATAAATTATTGTAATGGTACCTTTTAAAGTGGTCTGTTTTTTTTTTATTTAATTATATATATATATATATATATATATATATATATATATATATATATATATATATGAACCTAAAGAACTAGGCAAACCTACCTATTGAGTATTGAGCACTTTTGCTTAGTTATCTTATTTTACTCGTGTCGGAGGTTTTTTTTCCTTTGGACTCTGAGCTTGGATTCTGGTCGATTATTTTCGCCAAAATTACCTGTTCATAGTTCTTTTCTTTTTTTTATTCCGTTTTTTTCTTGGGTATTGGTTTGTTTATTTACAAGCCAATACACCTAAGGTTTTTCCGGACAGTATAATTACTTATATTTATAAGATTATTATTGTATACATACATACACACACACACATATATATATATATATATATATATATATATATATATATATATATATATATATATATATATATATATATATATATATATAATTTGAAACGGTTTTATGTTCTGTAATTTAAATGCATTAAAACGTTTTTTACTTTGTTTCTGAATACGTCCAGCTGTAATGGGGGTGTGACTAAATTGCCCATGCGTCTTTTTGCTCTTAAATACGCTACATCTGCCCACATACATGCAAAGGTATGTTGCTACATAACAATAAGAAAATGTGTGTTTGTTTGTATGTGCGCGTGAGGATAGATAGATAGATAGATAGATAGATAGAGAGAGAGAGAGAGAGAGAGAGAGAGAGACAGACAGACAGACAGACAGACAGAGAGAGAGATACGAAGAGAGGGAGTGAAAGAGAGGCGCGCAATGGAGACTGATTTGTCATCGTACATATAGATGTGATATGCCCTTACTAAATGAATGTCATTTTTGGAAAACAAAACAAATCCTTCACTACAACAAAGCAACCCACACATGAAACGCTCTCAACAAAAGTAAATGAAGATATAAAAAAAAAAAAAATCAAAACACGGATAGAATTCTTTTGTAATTTATCGTGAATAAAATAAACAAATTTTCAATAAAGAATCGTGGATTTAAAAAAGCGTGTAAATAGCAAGGAAGCTAAAGAATACGACTTAACGAAATTAAAAAGAAAGCAAATGGTTTTTGAATAGCTAAATTATTTAAAGAATTGACTTTCTTCCACCCGTGTTTTATATAAAAGAAAAATATTTTGCTGTCTACGTTGTAATAACCGCAACCCCCACTTACAACATAAGACAAAAAAAAAAAAATAAAAATGCCCCGTGCGGGTGGTTAATGAAATAAGGAAAGCGTATTGAATACAGTTTTTAATCACAGGAAAATTGGATAAGAACGAGGAAAATTAAAAATGAAAATATACAAACAAATAAAAAAAAGATGTGTGTTTAGAAAGGAACACAAAAGATTAATACGCAATTAAATCATTAAAGAAATTTCGGAGAAAATACAAGTGCGTGAAGCGTTTGCAAATACGGTTGGGTTAAGGATGGGGAGGGAGGGGAATAATGTATGTGGGGGAGAGGAATAGTAAGCGAAGGCAGATGTGAATGTGTGGACAGAAAGAGAGTGGGGAAAACGATGAAAGAGGGACGAAGAAAGAAAAGAGAAACATGTTAGAGAGAATCCGAAAGAAGGGAGAAAAAATGGACATGAAAAAAAAAAAAGGAAGAAAATTAAGTGGGTGGTAAATGCGCAAGGAGAATAAGATTAATTTGAGAAATAAATGATGATAGGAGCAAATATATATATATATATATATATATATATATATATATATATATATATATATATATATATATATATATATATATCTACAGAGAGAGAGATAGATGTGCTCATATAATCATATACTTTCAAATACTTATATATATATATATATATATATATATATATATATATATATATATATATATATATATATATATATTTATATACTAGTTTTATGGATATGAGTTTGTAACCTGTGTTTCACGTTTTTTGCGATCCTCAGACAGAGTTTTGTCTGATGACCTGAACCGTGTGAAACCTAGGTTTACAAACACACATCTATACAACTAATTATGTTAGCTCTATCACTGATATTAAGCGCATTAGAATATGTACTGCACACACACACACACACACACACACACACACATATATATATATATATATATATATATATATGTTAGCTCTATCACTGATATTAAGCGCTTTCCAATAAGGAAGAGGGGAATTAACAAGAGATAACTGATAACTGACATCCCTTTAACATGGCACGTGGAACTAGAACAGTCTACCCCAGAGATCGAAGTAAAGGGTTCAGTTCGACATTCCAACCACCTGAAGAAGGCCGGAGCGTACAACGACCGTAATGCAATAAATATGGCGACAAAGATGAGGACAATAGTCCAAATAATGTAAATAGTGTACATAATACCTCATCTCAGAAATATAGACACACACACACACACACACACACACACATATATATATATATATATATATATATATATATATATATATATAAAATCTAAGAGAATATATGTAAAAAAGACAATATGAATATTAGTTTGTATCACGTATTTAAGAACTTAATCACAAATATTCGTTGTTTTTCTAAATTTTCAAGTTTAAATATTAATCATGTTATTCAATACATAAAACACATAAATTAATACCAAACTAAAAGTATTTAAATGCTAATTTTCATAAATAAAATTTAAAAAAAAAAGTTAAATCATTTACATACCTTCACTTATTTGACATTGAATTGAGCTAAGTCGTGTCCTCCATACTTTGCCAGACTTTTCAGCTAACCTGATGAAAAGTTATGGGACCTCCTAAGTTTAAGAATTTTCAAAAACCAGTAATATAAAATCCTTGCGTTTGCTTTCATAAAGTCCATCAGAGGATGGCTGAGATAAATTCTTCTTTTGACTTTATTCAAAGTGACTTCTACACATATATAAATATATTTATTCATCCTTCTTTTAGTCGACAAGAAAATTAATTAATTTAATTCTACAAAAATTTTAAAGCTGCTAAACTTCTCAACGACAATAACTCACCTGCAATATCCAAATGACAGAGAACCAATATTATATATAAATTCATATTTCCCTTACGGGATTGTGTCCCTGAGGGAACCAAATTCGTAATTAATTATATTGGCTATCCTACAACATGCCTAAAAGAAGGGTCACGTTACATTTCTCGGACCACAGCTCAATTATGTCTCATTTAAAGACACATGGAAATCAACCAAAATATATCCGTAAAATACTCGTTGATAATAAAATATCATAGCCTTATCTACATGTAGAAAAATGCTAAAAATAATGGAAGCCTTATTAATAAATAAATAAATAAGCCTACACACAATTATATCAAATATGAACACGGCCACAATGTGCTGACTGTGTTTTGTGAATAAAACATTGTTATAACTCTAGGCACATGCATAAAACAATGCATATATTCAGTTAAAAGGAAAATATAATTAATCCTTGATAATGTCTAAAACTATAGCCGAAAGTGCTTGGAAAATATTCGGACAATTTTTATATAATTTATGTCCTGAAAAAAGTGATGAAGATAAGAACACATGAAAAATTATATAAAAAAAAAACTCAAGTATCACTTCTTGTCAGTGGTTTTCAAGGAAACTTGCATAAAAGAGGGTTTGCTATCAAAATGCACAATGTGTATATTACATCTCTCTGACCATAGCTTAAATAGATTGCATTTAATTACACATGAAAACCTACATACTGCCTGATCCACATGTTAAAAAGGCGAAAAATAATGGAATAAAAAAGAAAAAGCCAACACGCAATAATATCAACTTTGAACACAATCACTACCAGTTGACCGTGTTCGTAAAATAAAATATTCCTATAAATCTAGATACATACATAAAACTATCCATACATTGTTAAAAGTAAAAACAAAATGCATCCTTGATAATGGCTAAAAGTATAGGCGAAAACGATCAGATATACAAAAGATTTGGGCAGTTTCTAGATAAATTTAAGTCCAGAAATTATAAGCAAGACGTGACAAAAATATATATAAAATTGTGTATTTAGGCAGCAATTTTTCTTCCATGCAAGCTTCATTAAATATGACAGACAAGGTGCTTTATTTTTTTACAAAATTTCTCATATGATCTTATAATTTTTTTCTTTTCAGTAGATAAATTATATAAAATCTGTTCGAATGTTGTTTTCATCCGAGCACTATCGGCTATACATTTAGCCATTTTGATTGAAACAGGTTGAAATATATTAACAATTAACAAGAACAAGATTGTTGTATGTATATAATGTTTCATTTTCAAAACACGGTCAAGATATTGTGCCTAGTTGAAATTATTGAGTGTTTTTTTTTTATTTTATTAAAAAGGCTTGCCTTTATTTTTAGCATTTTTTTGCATGTAGACGATACTATTATATTTTTGCTATCAACAAGTATGTTACGAATAGGGTCTAGTAGGTCTCCATGACTATGTAAATAAGACCTAATTGAGCTATGGTTAGAAAGATGTAGTGTGAGTATAATTATTTACGAATCGTAAATTCGTAAATAATATTTATTCTATTTAATTTTGTTCTAGGAGGTGAATTATTTTTAACTATAAGGTTAGAGGTTTTACAATTTTTTGTAATAAATAATAAGTGTAATTTTGTTGGTATTTTCTATTAGTGTTGTGCATTTTTTAATAATGTTTTTAATAATGTTCTTAATTCGAGATTCAACTTGTTTGTCATTTTTGTTCATCTGATTTTTATGAAAAATATTAAGGGTATGGTATATGTTTATATTCTCGCTGTTGTTATTTGCTACCTTAGACAGAAATATATATATATATATATATATATATATATATATATATTTAGACAGAAAAACACCTATCTATCTATCTATCTATCTATCTATACATACATATATATATATATATATATATATATATATATATATATATATATATATATAATAAAAACGTGCTGGCGAAAACGTGTCGGTGGGCAGCGGAAGACGTGGCTAGAACAATCGAGGATGACCTAGCAGTAATATCAGGTCTACAAGCGGTTGGTCTTTGACGATAGAATCGCGACTGGCTCGCCATTACGTGTAACCTGGCTCAGTATCGGCGAGCGTGGGCAGCGATGGTCCGTGTTGCTGTACTTACTCGGAATGAAGCCAGTTCAACCCAATCAGGTGAAAACCGATAAAAGTCAAGTCAAGATATATATATATATATATATATATATATATATATATATATATATATATTATATATATATATATATATATATATATATATATATATATATATATATATATATATATATATATATATATATATATATATATATATATATATATATATATATATATATATATATATATATATATATATATATATTTCCGTCCTCTTATTATCATTATAATGATCCGTAGTCTACATTGAGCTCGCCCTTTATATCCTCGGAATTATCCTTTCAATTCACAAACTGGTAAAACGTATAATATATATATATATATATATATATATATATATATATATATATATATATATAGTTGTAGCTTCTGTTTGTCTGTTTGTTATCGAATTACGTTTTTGAGACTCCCATGAGCATATATATTCTGAAACTATATTACTCATGGTACTTTCGTCAATATATTTCCTTTTGATCAAAATGGGTCCTCGAGAGACGCCTCCACCCACTGAATTTGTTTCCCTTTCATATAAATTAAATTTAAATTTGAACTAGGGTATGACTCCTAAGGTACTTGAATAATTATATTTCATTTTGATCATACGCCCCCCCCCCGTGACACAAACATCCATATTTTCACTTTGATATACATTAAATTTAAATTTGAACAAGTGAATGATTCCTATCCTAGATATGTAAGGAGAAAGCCAACAGATGGATGTCAAATAGTCAAGATCTAAATGAGACAATATGGATGCCAATTTGAGCAAAAAAATTGACAGTGGGTAGTGCCTTACAATACATATTTGGTGCGACAATTCAACTGTTATATAAATGTTGAAATCTGTTCATCAATTCATTCAATAAAGTATTGCATCAACTATATATAAAAGGGGACAGATCAAGTATGTTTTTGTTTTTTCGAATAAGCACCCCCTCCATTGAATATTTTTTTTCCAATTGATTTAAATTAAATTTAAATTTGAACAAAGGAATGACCCC
>CAHIKZ030000236.1:440000-450000 GCA_903632075.3 Acanthosepion pharaonis | reverse complement strand
TGCTTATTTTTTTCATTTTTATTTATTCTTTTCAGTCTATTCTAACGGTTGTTATGGCGGGAGTGGTTTGTTAATTTGTTTATTATTTGATTCGATTATTTGATTTATTTTACCTGTTCCTTCTTATTTTTTATTTTATTTAATAGTAAAAACAACACATGTGGCCTGATTGCGTTTAGCATAAAACAGTCTGTTGCCTCTGAGTGTTAACTTCTATGTTCAATTTTATATCTACATACGCTCTATCGCTGATATTTTATTGAGCACTTTATCCCATAAATATAGTACACCTTAAAATTATATTTCTTCATATATATATATATATATATATATATATATATATATATTAATATATATATTAATGAGTTGTAAGACTTTGAAGCTATTTTAGACAAGCAGACAGTGTGGTAAAGTACACAATATGGGATATAGCGAGTTAACAAAATTAATATACTGAAATTATCACTTAACTGAGCTATATCATCCCTGTCATGCCGACTTCGATGTTTCGTAAATTATAGAATACGTTCACTCTTCATGGCTTGTGCGGTTTTTATATATGCCTTCCGGGAACTCCATCGTGGTATATTGCTTAGCAAGTTTGTCTCGCTTGATCAGTTAGTGTTAAATACCATTAGTAATATTCTTTGCATCTGTAAAATCTACAAATTTAAATTCTTCAGTTCTATGGTTAACCATTAACCATTATATCGTTATAATCTACACTTTTTCAATTACATTTATACAAAAACTTTTTTAAGTAACCTTCTTCTTTGAGTTCGTCTTGCGCCTTGCATTTCCATTAAGTAAGAAAAAAATGTCTCTCGAAATGCCTCATAATCGATGGAGTCAGATGTTTGTTTTTGTTTTACGTTATAGCAAACTCTAAGGGTTATTTAATGCCGAAATCAAAGTATTTTGTACGCATTTTTTTTTATTTTGGGATATAAAAATGATTTAGTGATTCAATTCTTACTAATTAAACCATAGATGGATACCTACCTTTCCTAAGTCGTGGATTCGCCCATTTCCCAAGGTTATTTGCGTCTATGTGAATATAACGAACACAACTGGAATTGAAACTCGGCTCTCCGATTAAGAAATTCCTGGCCTGTATCCATTACACCACTCGCACATCCAAGCTTACATCACCTGATGCTTTCAAGGTGTCAGTCATCCAGATACTGACCATATTCGAAGTTCAGTGACCGTACGAGAACTGGTGTTTTAACGCGATGTGCCCTTGTGAATATCCAGAGAGGGAGCATATATAACGACAGATTCGTAGTGTTCAGTCTGTTGACGCTCGAGATATTAATAATTGTTTGATCTTTTCTGAATTTCATTTATGTCTGTTTTCCTATTTTTATTGAATTTCTTCTTTTCCTTTCTTTCTTTTTTTTTCCTTTTCATATGAGGTGTTCTATTCTTTGTCCTTCACATTGTCTTGTTTTATAAAGTCATTCATTATTTTTCTTTTATCTTTTTCGGATTTTCATTCATTACTTTTATCAGCTTTTCAGCTTGTTGCCGTTTTAGCGTGAAGGTTTTGGATACTAACGTTTCATTCTTTTCTTTTCTCAAATTCTTCTTTTCACTAATTTATCTTCCTTCTAATTTTTATTTCATCTTATTCTATTCATCTCTGATTTTTCTTCTCCTATTTCTCCTTAATTTTCGTCTAAATTTTCTTTCACCTAATTTTTCTTTGCTCAATTTTTTTCCTCTGATTTTCCTCTAATTATTCTTCCTTCTATTTTTTTTCTTGTAAATTATCTTTCATTTAATTATATTTCGTCTAATTTTTCTTTCCTCAATTTTTTATTCTTCTAATTTTTCTCTCCTTTAATTTTTCTTTCATCTACTTCTTCTTTCCTCTAATTTTTCTCTCCTTTAATTTTTCTTTCATCTACTTTTTCTTTCCTCTAATTTTTCTTTCATGTAATTTTTCTTTTCTCTAATTGTCTTTTCTAATTATTCATCTTCCTCCAGTTTTTCCCTCTTATTTTTATTTACCACGACTTATTATTTCTTTTAAATTTTAATTTTTCTTTCTTTTAATATTTCTTTCCTCTAAATTTTCTTTGCTCTAAATTTTCTTTCGTCTAATTTTTCTCTCCTCTAATTTTTCATTCTTCGAATTGTTCGATCTTCTAATTTTTCTTTCCTCTAATTGTTGTTTCCTCTAATTTTTCTTTCTTCTAAATTTTTTGACATCGCATTTGTCTTTCTTTCCTTTCTTCCTTTGCATTGCTTCTTCGTTTCAGTCTCCATTCCAAACTTTTACCATTTTTCTTTCCTTCTTTCCTTGTTATCTTTCTTTTTTCTTTCATCCAAAATTGTACTTTCCATTCTTTCTTGCTTTCATTTTTTTTTGCCAATTTCCCTTTCTTTCATTATTCACTTTCCTCTATTCTCTCTTTCTTTCAATTTCATTCATTCATTCATTCTTTTAAAATTTTCCTTTCTTCATTATTCACTTGCCTCTTTTCTTTCTTTGATTTTCTTTCTTTCTTTCTTTCTTTCTTTCTTTCTTTCTTTCTTTCTTTCTTTCGTTATTTCTTTCGTTATTTCTTACGTTATTTCTTTCTTTCCTTTTTTCCTTTGCATTGCTTCTTCGTTTCAGTCTTCCTTCCAAACTTTTACCATTTTCCTTTCCTTCTTTGCTTGTTATCTTTCTTTTTTCTTTCATCCAAAGTTGTACTTTTCTTGCTTGTCTTATTTTTCCATTCTTTCTTCCTTTCATTTTTTTGCCAATTTTTTTTTTCTTTCATTATTCACTTTCCTATATTCTCTCTTTCTTTCAATCTTACATTTATTCATTCATTAATTCGTTTAAAATTTTCCTTTCTTCATTATTTGCTTGTTTTCTTTCTTTTCTTTCTTTCTTTCTTTCTTTCTTTTTAGAAGTTAATTTTCCTTTCATTCGTTAATCGCTTTTTCGTCCATCTTTCTTTCGTTATTTCTTTCTTTCTTTTGCCTTGTTTCTTCTACATTCTCCCTTCAAACGTTTTCCTTCCCTTCTTTTCTATTGTTTTTTTTTTTTTGCTTTTCTCTCTTTCTTCCTCCCTTTTCTTTCTTTTCTTTCTTTCAAAGTTTTACTTTCCTTCCTTGCTTTTCTCCTTTTCCCTTTCTTTCTTTCTTTCTTTCTTTCTTTCTTTCTTTCTTTCTTTCTTTCTAATAGCCATTTTATTTCTTCCTTCATCACTATTTCTTTCTTTTCTCATCTTTGTTTTATTCGTTATCAGTTGAAACATTTTCCCATCTTCAGTGTCTTTTCTTCAATTGCCTCGTCACCATTTCTTTTCATCCTCTCTCTCTCTTTCTTTTTACTTCTTCAGATTGTTGTCTCGATGTCTTTTCGATTTCTTTCAAACTCTATCATCTGCCTTACCACATTTTTTTGAATCAATTCAAAAACTAATCTAAACACACCAAAATGAAAACAAGCAGAATTTCTCGGCCGCCAAAATGACAGTCACCTGAAGAAGAAGCAATAGTAATAAAAAACATTCTAATTAGAAGAATCCCCAAGAATCCGCAGTAGACATGGCAAATTGATTCAAAACTATAATGCGATAAGAAATAGATAAATAAAATTAAAGAAAAAAGTGGGATGTAAATACAAAGTAAAGTAGACAAACAAGGTTATCATTTAAAAAAAGAAAGAAAGAAGAAAATGCAGCAGCAGAGAGGGAGGGAAAGAAAGAAAGAAGCAAAAAACAAAGAAAGAATGAAAAAACGAAGAAAGAAAAAGAGAAAGAAAGAAGACAGAAATAGAGAAAGCAACGAGGAAAGAAAGAATGAATGAAAAGAGAAAGAAAGAAAGCAGAAAGAAAGAAAACAGCAAAAAGAAAGAAAGAAAGCAAAAGGAAAGAAAGACAGAAAAAAGAAAGAAAGAAAGTAGAACGAAATAAAGTAAGCAGAAAGAAAAACGAAAGAAAGAAAGAAAGAAATAATGAAAGAAAGAAAGAAAGAAAGCAAGAGATAAAAAAGGAAAGAAACAGAAAGAAAGAAAAAAGAAAAAAGAAAGAAAGCAAAAAGAAAGAAAGAAAGCCAAAAAGAAAGTAGAACGAAAGAAAGTAAGGAGAAAGAAATGAAAGAAAAAAGAAAAAAATGCAGAAAGTTGTAAAGAAAGAAAATGAAAATAGAGAAAGCAACGCGGAAAGAAAGAATGAAGGAATAAAGAAAGAAAGAAAACAGGAGAGAAAAAAGAAAAGAAAGAAAAAGAAAGAAAACGAAAAGAAAAAAAAAGAAAAAAGAAAAAGACAGAAAGAAAGAGAAAATAAAAAAAAAAAAAAAAAAACAAAAGAAAGAAAGAAAAATAAAGAAGGCAAGAATAGAAATAAACGAAGAAAAAGAGAAAAAAGAAAAAGAAAGAAAGAAAAAAAGCAGAAGATAAAAAAAGGAAAGAAAGGAAAGAAAGAAAAAAGAAAGAAAGAAAGCGAAAGAAAGAAAGAAAGAAAGAAAGAAAAAAGAACGAAAAAAAGAAAAAGAAAGAAAGAAAGGAAAGAAAATGAAAGAAAAAAGAAAGAAAGAAAGAAAGCAGAAGATAAAAAAAGGAAAGAAAGCAGAAAGAAAGCAAAAAAAAAAAAGAAAGAAAAGAAAGCAAAAGAAAGAAAGAAAGAAAGAAAGAAAAGAAAAAAAACGACGGAAAGAAAGAAGAAGAGAAAGCAAACGAGGAAAGAAAATGAAGAAAGAAGAAAAAAGAAAAAGAAAGAAAGCAGAAGATAAAAAAAGGAAAGAAAGCAGAAAAAGAAAGAAAAAGCAAAAAAAAGAAAAGAAAGAAAAGAAAAGAAAGAAAAAGAAAGAAAGAAAAGAACGACGGAAAGAAAGAAAGGAAGAGAAAGCAACGAGGAAAGAGAGAATGAAAAAGGAAAGAAAGAAAGAAAGAAAGAAAAAAAGGAAAGAAAAGAAAGAAAAAAAAAGCAAAAAAGAAAGAAAGAAAGCGAAAAGAAAGAAAGAAAGAAAGAAAGAAAGAAAGAAAAAAGAACGACGGAAAGAAAGAAGTCAGGAAGAGAAAGCAACGAGGAAAGAGAGAATGAAGAAAGAAAGAAAGAAAGAAAGAAAGAAAGAAAGAAAGCAGAAGATAAAAAAGGAAAGAAAGCAGAAAGAAAGAAAAAAGCAAAAAAGAAAGAAAGAAAGCGAAAAGAAAGAAAGAAAGAAAGAAAGAAAAAAGAACGACGGAAAGAAAGAAGTCAGGAAGAGAAAGCAACGAGGAAAGAGAGAATGAATAAAAAAAGCAAGAGAGAAAAAAGGAAAGAAAGCAGAAAGAAAGAAAAAAGTAAAAAGAAAGAAAGCAAAAAGAAAGAAAGAAAGAAGGAAAAAGGTATGTCCATTTGTGTTTACAGGTAATGTCTATAACACTAAGAGTAAATTGAAAATGCAACATTAAAGTCAGAAGACGCACTTGGATAGCTAATAGTGACTTTCAAAAATATGTCTTGCAAGCGTATTAAGAAACAAAACAAAAATCCTTAGAAACAAAGTAAAGAAAACTGAACTATCACGTGTTATCTGTGAGTGCTGGGCAATATCCTGGAAGATGAAGAAGAAACATGAAGCAACAAAAATGTGGTTCTACAGAAGGACGCCGAGGATAACATGAATGAAACATGTGAGTAACAACGAAGTTTCAGAGAAAATGGGAACAAAAAGAAAACTTAATACCTGGAAGAGAGAGCTGATATTTCTAAGGCACATAATGAGGAAAGAGGGCTTCGAAAATCTGATACTCACAGGATAGAATGAATGCAAAGAGGGACAGATGAAAACAACGCATGTGAGCTTGAGTAAGTGGATTTGGGACAGCGTTTCAAAGAAATAACAATAAGACAGCATTTATTAGGAACTAAGAAACAGGAACTTGTGAAAAGCCATAATTATTTACGTCCTGAAGTGACACAACACGAAGAATTTTGAGTCGAAATTTTGGTTAGAAGAACGTAATGATACTGAGTTGATTCCCATGTCCACACTGATTATAGCTATATAAACATCAGCAGCTTGTTTGCATGCAAACAGACAAACGCACACATATATACTGTCGTACGTATATGATAGTCGACAAAAATGTATATACAGAAAACGATTAACGAAGGTAGCAGTACTGGAAAATAAGGGACTTGTTAGGCGTCTCATCGTCAGTATTCTGAAGGTAGGTAATCGAAATATTGATTTTTGGAAGTGGGTCGGTCTGAGAACTTTTCAGCACGTTGTCGTATATGAAACATGTATCTATATGAGTTACTTTCGGGCTATCATTTTGTAGTGGAGCAAAAAAAAAATGGAAAAAAAAAAGCGGACGGGTCAATAATGACGGTATAGTTTTGTGTTTAGACCCAATTTTCTTGAAATACTTTTGGAAGCGGATCGAATTCCGATCAAGAACAATGGAAGAGTGAATGATTTTTAGTAAACGGAATGCTTATTTCTATAAATTTAGTATGGGTGGCTAGGGCAGTGGCTGTGTAGTTCGGGTTGAGGGCAGTTGAGGATAGAACCAAGTATGGGTCGGGGTTGACAGGAAATGATCGTTGTAAAGTGAAATAAAAACAGTCCAAAGAAAAATAAATTAGAATAAAGCAAGCGAGTGAAAAAGTTAAAACTAATAATAAGTATGATGGGAGATAAATGAAATGTGCAGAGGAAAAGGCGGACAAAGAAGAAAATAAAAACAAATGGGAAAAAGAATGAAGGAAAGATAGGAAGAAAAAACAAGTGAAGAAGAAATAATCAATCGAAGAGGGAGGGAGGACAAGAAGAGGTGAATGAAAGAAAGAAAAAAGAAAGAAACAAGAAACGATTGATGGAAACTCTGAATGAGAGAAATCGGCGGATGAAAAAAAAATAAAAGGATAGGAAAAGATTACAAGAAAGAAAGAAAATAAAAAAAGAAAGAAAGAAGAGAAGAGAAGGGAGGGAAGAAAAGAACGATGTAAAATTAAACGATGGAAAAGGAAAGAAAGGAGGGAAAAAAGGTTAAAGAAATAAAGAAAAAAAGAAGTAGGAAGCAATTCCGGAAGAAAGGAAGGGAAGATCAATGGAAAAAAAGATGGCCGATAAAGGGAAGGAAGGCAGGAAAACATCGAAAAAAGAAACAAAGAATAAAGTAAGGAAGGAAGGAAGGAAGGAAGGAAGGAAGGAAGGAAGGAAGGAACAAAATAAGAAGTAAGGAATGAAGGCTGCAAAGGAAGAAAGAAGGGAAGAAGGAAGAAATGAAGAATGCAAAGAAGGAAGGAATGAAGGCTGCAAAGAAGGAAAGAAGGAAGGAAAGAAGAAATGAAGAATGCAAAGAAGGAAGGAATGAAGGCTGCAAAGAAGGAAAGAAAATAAGAAGGAAGGAATGAAGGCTGCAAAGAAAGAAAGAAGGAAACAAGGAAGAAATGAAGGAAGAAAAGAAGGAAGAAAGGAACAGATCGAAGAAAGGAACAAAGAATGCAAAGAAGGATGGAATGAAGGCTGCAAAGAAAGAAAGAAGGAAGGAAGGAAGGAAGAAAAGAAGGAAGAAAGAAAAAGGTCGAAGAATAAAAACAAAGAATGCAATGAAGGAAGAAATGAAAGCTGCAAGGAAAGAAAGAAGGAAGGAAGGAATGAAGGCTGCAAAGAAGGAAGGAAGGAAGGAAGGAAAGAAGGAAGGAAGGAAGGAAGAATGCAAAGAAGGAAGGAATGGAGGCTGCAAAGAAAGAAGGAAGGAAGGAAGGAAGGAAGAAATGAAGAATGCAAAGAAGGAAGGAATGGAGGCTGCAAAGAAAGAAAGAAGGAAGGAAGGAAGGAAGAAATGAAGAATGCAAAGAAGGAAGGAATGAAGGCTGCAAAGAAGGAAAGAAAATAAGAAGGAAGGAATGAAGGCTGCAAAGAAAGAAAGAAGGGAAGAAGGAAGAAATGAAGAATGCAAAGAAGGAAGGAATGAAGGCTGCAAAGAAGGAAAGAAGGAAGGAAAGAAGAAATGAAGAATGCAAAGAAGGAAGGAATGAAGGCTGCAAAGAAGGAAAGAAAATAAGAAGGAAGGAATGAAGGCTGCAAAGAAAGAAAGAAGGAAAGAAGGAAGAAATGAAGGAAGAAAAGAAGGAAGAACGGAACAGATCGAAGAAAGGAACAAAGAATGCAAAGAAGGATGGAATGAAGGCTGCAAAGAAAGAAAGAAGGAAGGAAGGAAGAAAAGAAGGAAGAAAGAAAAAGGTCGAATAATAAAAACAAAGAATGCAAGGAAGGAAGAAATGAAAGCTGCAAGGAAAGAAAGAAGGAAGGAAGGAATGAAGGCTGCAAAGAAAGAAAGAAGGAAAGAAGGAAGAAATGAAGAATTCAAAGAAGAAAGGAATGAAAACTGCAAAGAAAGAAAGAAAGAATGAAGGAAGGAAGAAATGAAGGAAGAAAGGAAAAGATCGAATAAAGAAAAAGAGAATGCAAGCCAGGATGGAATGAAGGCTGCAAAGAAAGAAGGAAAGAAAGAAGGAAGAAATGAAGGAAGAAAAGAAGGAAGAAAGGAACAGATCGAAGAAAGGAACAAAGAATGCAAAGAAGGAAGGAATGAAGGCTGCAAAGAAAGAAAGAAGGAAGGAAGGAAGAAAGGAAGAAATGGAAGAAGAAAGGCAAAGATCGAAGAAAGAAACAGAGAATGAATGGGAGGAAAGAATGAAAGTTGAAAGGAAAGAAGTGAGAGAGGAGGTAGATAAAGTTCGAAGAAAGAAACAAGGAAGGAAGGAAGGAAACAGGAAGGAAGGAAGAAAGAAACAAAGAATGAAGGAAGGAAATCAGGAAGAATGAAAACACGGAAAAGATCGAAGAATGATGGAAGGAAGGAAGAAAGCGAGGGAGGGAGGGAGGAAGAAATGAAGGAAATCAGTCAGAAAGAAAGCACGGAAAAGATCACAGAAAGAAAGAAGGAAGGGGAGAAGGAGGAAGAGAAGAAGTGAGGAGAGAGGGAAGGGATGGAGGAAGGAAGAAAGGAAGAAAAGAAGGAATATAGGAAGGTAGAAGAGAAGAAGGAAGGAAGGAAGGAATGAAGGAAGGAAGGCAGCAAGGAAGGAAGGAAGGAATGGAGGAAGGTAGAAGACAAGAAAAATAAAGGTGGGGTATAGAACTTTATATCTAGCTTTATCGACCGTAAATTGATGAGACCTTGCCGCAAATCTAGTACTGCGCTTAAATTCACAAATTCTGAATATGAGACAAAATATTATTAAGAATCAAGGACGACAAAAGAACAGGGATTAAGAAGGCAAAATATGACGAATGTCATTGCATTTTATTTTTTGAAGATCAATATTGAGTGGAAAGCAAGAAGCTGGAAGAGTGACAAGTACGATTGAAGAAAGTGTTAGCATAAAACTTACGGTTACATCTAGCAATTTCAAGTGTAAAATGGCGAGACCTTACCGCCAATCTAGCACTGCGCTTAAATCCACAATGTTTAAATAGCACAGAAAAATGTTCATCTGAAAAAATTAACATGAAATCTCTATCTATAAAAGGCAGGATGTGTGTGTGTGTAACGAATGCACGGCCGCAATATTTGACGGATTTGCACCAAAATTTATATGTACATGCTCCAAGTTAGCGGGAAGGCCATGACCGACGTTCTTCTTTAGTTCTGAGTTCTGTCTATCGCATCTACTCATCTCTATCGATTGTTATGAAGGCCCAATCAAGAGACCTACCTTAAATGCCACCAAATAGAGCGACTTCAATATATATATATATATATATATATATATATATATATATATATTCTATTATTCTTAATATATATATGAAAAAGTAGATGAAAATAGTAGATAGAAACCGGTCTTAATATATATATATATATATGTGTGTGTGTGTGTGTGTGTGTGTCCCATTAAATAATTTCTACTTATTTTTAATAGGATCATCTAATAACTTCGAATACGTTTCTTAGTATAGTTATTACAGAAAAAATTACTGTGTTGATGCATATTCATTTTATTCCGAGTAGTTTCGACATTAACACAATGTCATCATCAGTATTGTTATGTTCAAA
>CAHIKZ030000236.1:422500-435000 GCA_903632075.3 Acanthosepion pharaonis | reverse complement strand
AAATTTAAATGATTATGAAATATTGGAATTCAGAAAGAAAGGGAATATGAAAGAAAGACGAACGAAAGAATGAAAATTATGAAGAAAAAAACAAAAGAGACATAAAGATTAAATAAATAAAGAAAGAAATATAAAAGAAAGAAAAATGAAAAATGAAAGGAAAGTTATAAAGAAAGACGGATAAAAAAGAAAGAATAAAAGAAAATTATAAATAAATAAAGTTAAAAAAAGATAGGAAATTTTAAATAAATAAGTATAAATAATGACGGAAATTTACAAAGAAAGAAAAAACGAAAGGAAGAAAAAATGACCGAAGGAAGGAATGAAAGAATGAAGGAATGAAGGAAGGAATTGAGGAATGAAGGAAGGAATGAAGGAATGGAGGAATGAAGGAAGGAATGAAGGAAGGAAAAAAGGAAAAAGTACGAGAAGAAATGGTCGACATTTATAATTAAACATATAAAAAAATAATACAACGAACTCAGATATACAAATGAAAGAAAGAAATAATTATTGAAATAAATAAGTAAATAATCTTTTTAGAAGTGAATGATATGTTCGATATATGTAAAATTTTACGAAAAAGTTTAGAGATTTATTTCAATTCATGGTACTGAAAATTGGAGAAATAAGAAAGAAAGAAAGAAAGAAAGAAAGAAAGAAAGAAAGAGTGAGAGAAATAAAGAATGATAGAAAATCAAGAAAGAAATACTCTTTCGAGAACTGAAAGAATTGTTCGATATAATTAAAAAAAAATGGAAAGCTTCGACATGTATTTCAGTTACGCTATTGAAAAATGGCAGAAATGAGAAAGAAAGAGAGAAAGAAAGAAGAGAAAAAAGAAAGAGAGGATGAAAGAGGGGAAGAGAAAAGAAAGACAGAAAGAAGGAGAGACAAAAAGAGAGAGAAAGAAAGAAAGAAAGAAAGAAAGAGAGACTGAGAAAAAGAAAGAAATAGAGTCAAAAACAGAGAGAAAAAAGAAAGATAGATCAAGAAAGAGAGAGAACTGAAAGAATTCTTCGATATATGTAAAATTTTAAGAACAGCTGAGAATAGATATATTCCAATATGTGACAATATAAAAATGATAATGTGAAATAATAATTTAAATTGGAAGAAAGAAAGAAAAAAGAAGAGAAGAAAGAAAGAAAAATGCATGGCCGATCAAATAAAAGAATCGATATTCGACATAAGTATTTTTTTAAATGATAGAAAGAAACAAAAAATAACGCAACAAGAAAGAAAAAAAGAAAGAAAGAAAGAACAAAAGACAATAAAACAAAGAAAGAGTAAAAGAAAAGAAATAAAGAAAGAATAAAAGAAACAAACAAACAATAAAAGCAAAAAGAAAAAAAGAAAGAAAGAATAAAAGATCAAAAGATATAAAGAAAGAATAAAAAGAAAGAAACAAACTATTTTAAAAAAAGAATAAAATACATAAAAGAAAGAAAGGAAGAAGTAAACAATAACAGTAAAAGGAATAAAAGAAATAGAGAAAGAATAAAAGAAAGTAAGAAAGAAAGAAACAATAAAAGAAAAAGAAAAGAAATAAAGAAAGAATAAAAGAAAGAAAGGAAGAAAGAAGCAATAAAATAAAAATGAAAATAAATAAATAAAGAATAAAAAGTAAGAAAAAGGGAAGAAGAATAAAACAATAAAAGAAAAAGAATAAAAGAAATAAAGAAAAGATGAAAAATTAAAAGAAAGAAAGAAAAAATAACTGAAAATAAAAAAAGAAGGAAGGAAGGAAAGAAGGAAGGAAAGAAGGAAGGAAAGAAGGAAGGAAGGAAGTAACAACAAAAATAAAAAAGACAATAAAGAAATAAAGAAAGAATAAAAGTAAGAAAATAAGAAAGAAAAGAAAAAACAATAAAAAAAGAAAGAAAAGGGGAAACAATAAAAGAAAAAAGAATAAAAGAAATAAAGAAAGGATAAAAGCAATAAATAAAAAAAATAAGCAAATGAAGAAAGAATAAAAGAAAGGAAGGAAGAAACAATAAAATTAAAAGGAGAATAAAAGAACACAGAAAGAATAAAAGTAATAAATGAAAAAAGAAACAATAAAATAAAGAATATTAAAATGAAAGAACAAAATTAAAAAAGAAAGAAAGAATAAAGGAATGAAAGAAGAAAGAAACAATGAAAGAATAAAAGAAAGAATAAAGGAAGGAAAGAAGAAAGAAACAAGGAAAGAATCAAAGAAAGAATAAAGGAAGGAAAGAAGAGATACAATAAAAGAATAAAAGAAATAAAGAAAGAATAAAAGAATGAAACAATAAAAGAAAGAAAGAATAAAGGAAGAAAAAAGAAAGAAACAATAAAAGAAAAAAAGAAAGAAAGAATAAAGGAAAGTAAGAAGAAAGAAACAATGAAAGAATAAAAGAAAGAATAAAAGAAAGAATAAAGGAAGGAAAGAAGAGAGAAACAATGAAAGAATAAAAGAAAGAAAGAAAGAAAGAAGAAAGGAAGAAAAGAAGAAAGAAACAATGAAAGAATAAAAGAAAGAAAGAAAGAATAAAGGAAGGAAAGAAGAAAGAAACAAGGAAAGAATAAAAGAAAGAAAGAAAGAATAAAGGAAGGAAAGAAAAAAGAAACAATGAAAGAATAAAAGAAAGAAAGAAAGAAAGAATAAAGGAAGGAAAGAAGAAAAAAACAATGAAAGAATAAAAGAAAGAAAGAAAAAGAATAAAGGAAGGAAAGAAAAAAAAAAACAAGAAGAATAAAAAAGAAAGAAAGAAAGAAAGAATAAAGGAAGGAAAGAAAAAAGAAACAATGAAAGAATAAAAGAAAGAAAGAAAGAATAAAGGAAGGAAAGAAGAAAGAAACAATGAAAGAATAAAAGAAAGAAAGAAAGAATAAAGGAAGGAAAGAAGAAAGAAACAAGGAAAGAATAAAAGAAAGAAAGAAAGAATAAAGGAAGGAAAGAAGAAAGAAACAATGAAAGAATAAAAGAAAGAATAAAGGAAGGAATGAAGAAAGAAACAATAAAGAATAAAAGAAATAAAGAAAGAATAAAGGAAGGAAAGAAGAAAGAAACAATGAAAGAATAAAAGAAAGAATAAAGGAAGGAAAGAAGAAAGAACAATAAAGAATAAAAGAAATAAAGAAAGAATAAAGGAAGGAAACAATAAAAGAATAAAAGAAAGAAAGAATAAAGGAAGAAAAAAGAAAGAAACAATAAAAAAAAAGAAAGAAAGAATAAAGGAAAGTAAGAAGAAAGAAACAATGAAAGAATAAAAGAAAGAATAAAAGAAAGAATAAAGGAAGGAAAGAAGAGAGAAACAATGAAAGAATAAAAGAAAGAAAGAAAGAAGAAAGGAAGAAAAGAAGAAAGAAACAAAAAAAGAATAAAAGAAATAAAGAAAGAATAAAAGAATGAAACAATAAAAGAATAAAAGAAAAAAAGAAGAAAGAAAAAATAAAAGAATAAAAGAAAGAATAAAGGAAGGAAAGAAGAAAGAAACAATAAAAGAATAATAGAAAGAAAAAAGAAAAAAGAAAGAATAAAAGAAGAAAAGGAAAGAAAAAAGAATAAAAGGAAAGAAAGAAGAAAGAAACAATGAAAGAATAAAAGAAAAAAGAAAGAATTAAGGAAGGAAAAAAGAAAGAATCAATAAAAGAATAAAAGAAATAAAGAAGGAAAGAAACAATAAAAGAATAAAAGAAACAATAAAGGAAGAAAGAAAAATAAACGAATAAAAGAAAGAAAGTAAGAATAAATGAAGGAAAGAAGAAAGAAACAATGAAAGAATAAAAGAAAAATAAAAGAATGAAACAATAAAAGAATAAAAGAAAGAAAGAATAAAGGAAGAAAAGACGAAAGAAACAATGAAAGAATAAAAGAAAAAAGAAAGAATAAAGAAAGAAAAAAAGAAAGAAAGAATAAAAGAATAAAAGAAAGAAAGAATAAAGGAAAAAAGAAGAAAGAAACAATAAAAGAATAAAAGAAAAAATAACAGAAGGAAAGAAGAAAGAAACAATGAAAGAATAAAAGAAAGAAAGAAAGAATAAAAGAAGAAAAGTAGAAAGAAACAATGAAAGAATAAAAGAAAGAAAGAAAGAATAAAGGAAGAAAAGTAGAAAGAAACAATGAAAGAATAAAAGAAAGAAAGAAAGAATAAAGGAAGAAAAGTAGAAAGAAACAAGGAAAGAATAAAAGAAAGAAAGAAAGAATAAAGGAAGAAAATTAGAAAGAAACAATGAAAGAATAAAAGAAAGAAAGAAAGAATAAATGAAGAAAAGTAGAAAGAAACAATGAAAGAATAAAAGAAAGAAAGAAAGAATAAAGGAAGGAAAGAAAAAAGAAACAATGAAAGAATAAAAGGAAGAAAGAATAAAAGAAGGAAAGAAGAAAGAAACAATAAAAGAATAAAAGAAAGAAAAGAAGAAACAATGAATGGAAAAAGAATAAAAGAAATAAAGAAAGATTAAAAGAAAGAAAGGAAGGAATTATAAATGAAAAATCAAAAATCAGGGCACGAAAAATAGAAAAAGATGGAAATAACTAACGGAAATGTCATTGAAAATCCGAAACTGGAATCTGAAAACGGAAAGATTTAACTAAAACACATTTAAAAAGTACTTAATTTATACCATTCTCTTTCTCTGCTTCCATTTCTTCTCTCTTGTCTCTCTCTCACGCTTACTCTCCCTCCTCGTTTTCTTTCTCTCTCTATTTCCTATTCTTCTGTTCCAGGAAAATGTCCATCATTCCCGTTTCAGACGCCAACTTAATATCAAGTTCCACCATTTTCGATTGCATATTAACGTGGGTTGTTCTGGTCACGCTCTATTGATTCAAGTGAGTTAATATTAGTGCCATTGTCATATCCAATCAATGGAACAGATATTTCCTTTCCCCCATTGCTTTATTCCTCATTTCTCGAACTTCCCACATACAACCCTTCACGGACACCGCTTACTCTCGGTGACCGATAGTATGTTTACGTCTCGGGAAACAGCCAAACTAAATGAAAATTCAGCCTTCTGCTTATCCAAACATTTCCATGGTGTCAAACGCTGAATCTTTACGGACGGATTATCAGTTGCGGGGTTGGGGTTGCTTTAAAATATCCTAGGTGACAAAATAGCTATCGCGAATAATGAAAGCGATTGCGAGTTAAACGTAATAATGCTGTATTTGCTAGCATTTATGAACCCACAATTTCCAAATAAATAACAAGGAAAATATATTCCGGTTTCAGATTACTCTCCGACCGCGGGTGAAAGATGACTTATCACTGCCAACTCAATGCCGCTGACTCAAAACCTCCAAATCAATTTCGCCGACTCAACACCGACGACTCAACAACATGCAATATATGAAATGTTTTTTGCCGACTTTTTAAAACTGAATAAAAGTAATTAATTAAGAATCATTCTTAAAACATAACTTTTAAAATCGAATAGAAGTGAATTATTAAGGATCGTATTTAAAACCTGACTTTATTTTTGATTTGAAAATATGTTTATAATTGTATGCAATTACCCACAAATATTTAGTTTGAGATTTTTGTAGAAATCTTTCTTTTCCTCTTTGACGTAGAAGTTACATTTGTGGTGTGATGAAAATTTTGACAATTAAACACCAGCTTGTCAAATAAGTTTTGTACTAAGACGAAGTTGATGTAGCGAGCGTTCAAAAGGATAATAACTATGTGACATCATTCAGGGTGAGAAAATATAATGACACTGCCCTGACAAAATACGTATGGGAAAAATAAAGACGAAAATAAAAACCCTCAACCAAATACAAGATGGCGGATATTACACGTGGAGAAGTTAATTTTGACAATTATTTCAAGAAGAGAATTTAGGATATTCATGTTTACATATCAGCGTTCTCTATAAAATAAGTGAGCTGGAATGTATACACAATAAATAAAATGTATTTGATATCTAATATAGAAACCGGTTTTAATTCACTTCCGCTAAAAGGTAAAACAAAAAGGAATATATATATATATATATATATATATATATATATATATATATATATATATATATATATATATATATATTGTATTTTGATTGATCATTCTAGCTTTTGTAACAACGTTTTCCCCTTGCGAAAGATCGTTAATTAATTTGAAACTTTTAAAATGATTTATTTTACATTCAGCATCATCACTTGATAAGACACCGGAGGTGTTGAAACAAAATGACTATTTTTGTAGTGATTTTATAACATATTTATGTATGTATGTATGTATGTATGTATATATATATATATATATATATATATATATATATATATAATTTAAATTGTGCGTATTTAGGCAACCTTTTTTCATTTATGGATGTTTCATTAAACAATGTAAAAAGGTTTTGTCTATTTATTTTAAGCAAATTCCTTTCATATCGCCTGATAAGCTTAATAACATTATCATTGAAAAACAAAAGAAAATCACCATATTTATACATATTTTTTTATCCTATCTAAGCTTTCGGCTTACATAAGCCATCATCAGAGATGACAAGTATATTACAATAAATTAAACAGTACACGGACATAGCAACAATGATACACTGTTTTGTTTGCCTGGAAGATTTCTAAGCGACGACAAACTCGTGCATACGAGCCACTGGAAGCGAAAATCGCACCGCGTCCCAGGACATCACACCTGACCACGCGAGAGTGAAAACGACAAATGTTAAGTATGCGAAGCCGTTGGTATACACCAATAGCTTCGGTTATCAATTATTTACCGGGTGTAACAGTAAAATTGTCCAAATCTGTAATGGGATAATTATCCATCCTACAAAATGTTTAATATCTAAAAAAATACTAAAATAATTGTTTATTTTTTTTTTTTTTACCCAGGGTTTTAGATACGATGTTTAAGCAACTTGACACTATTTGTCGAAAAAAAAATATTGTAAAACAATTTAAGCTATTCAGCTAGAAAGAGATTAGGTTAAAATCGTTTTACGTCAGCCGCACTATGTCTTCCCAACTGAGCAATGGTGAGAGGAAAAACTTATTCAGGCCTTCAGTAATGTTACCGGTATTCATACTCTGGCTTCCATCTTCAAAGTCTATTAAAGAACCGTTAAGAGAACAATGAATAAGTTGAAAAAGAGGGAAAAGTAAAGAGGAAAACTGGATTAGATCAGAACAGGAAAACGGATAATCCTTTGAACTTAACGCTATAGTGATCAATTAGAAAAGATCCAACTCAACTCATAACACATTTGGTATGTGTAGGTTCCAGATATGACAGTTCAAAGAGCAGTGACAAAAGACTTGAAAATGAAATCGAACCTTTGAGAAAACATGTTACTACAGGATATAAAGTTAGAAGATTAGTGAGGACAAAGATTACATTGAATAAATTGGAAAATGATTCTGGGACAATATTCAATGTATGTATCTTTTTTTCTCGTTTATATTTCCCTTGGGAAAGATAGTTGCCTCGTATACTACATTTTCAGATTTGCATTTACCCCCGATTGGACAATGGTCTTTATTCCTACAATTGCAGGTCGGGTTACTAGATTGAGTTCTATTACCGTGGTAGTTTCTAAGTATTCTGCAATTATGGGAAGATATGATTTTCTCTATATTTCTAACGCACGAGTAACTAATTTTTAGAGTTTTCCTATTGAAAATTCTGTTTTGATTTCCGGAGTTGTTTTTTTCTGTTTTCATTTTGAATTTGTAGGTATGATGAATTGGATCGTATTTACGATTCCAATGGAATAAATTATGACCATGGAATATTAGTGTTTAAGCCTTGTTATTATATCCTTACTCTGTCCTAGACATTGAGTTCTACCTGATTCTTCCTCTTGAAAAATTTTTTCTGAAAATATACATGTATGGGTATTTTTTTATATATTTTTGCATATGTATGTATATTTTCCACTAATATTATATATATATATATATCGAGGGTGTAACGATCTGTCTTAATTCAGGGACTGAAGATAGCTTTGTACTTGAAACTCCTAGTCGTGTAACGGGTGAAGGAAAAATATATATTTATTAATATATACTTTATAGATATGTTATATTACATCGGACATTATTTTTATTAATATGAGCACACAATATGCAATATTCACTTCCAGCATTTCAGAGTTTAATCTAACAATTGTACAATTTTACTGTTACACGATTTGGACAATTTTGCTGTTACACTCGATATATATATATATATATATATATATATATATATATATATATATATATATATTATGCATTGTTACATTAGAACATGCACATACTACCACAAAACGGTACATCTTGCTTCAACGTTAATATTATATATATATATATATATATATATATATATATATATATATATGCATATTGTATGTATTTAGGCATCCAAAAAGCCATAAATTTTATTTGACTTAGCATAGTTCAATATATCAGAACTTAAAGAAACACTCATGCTCTCCCTAACTAATTATACGGATATTAGTTGAAAATACATCTATATTACATAAAAACAATAATAAGCAAAAACTAAAAATACTAAATGTACTATCTATCTATCTATCTATCTATCTATCTATCTATATATATATATATATATATATATATATATATGTACGTACGAGCAAAATGGGAGGTTACTTCCATCATGCTGAAAAAACAAAAACAAAAACAAAATACATGTAAACTGGAAATCTAGAACACTGCATGATCAGTAAAGACGAAAATTTGAAATGTTTCGAATTTACAGAAACACACACATATATGTATATATACTCTCAGGCAACTGAACTCCCTGAAGATGTTCTCAGATGCAATTGAAAGTACTTGGGAAAATAAAAAATATTTGAAAAAAAATTTGGTATTTTCTTAATCAGTTTTCTAAGGCTACCAAGGAATTAATCCGGGAAATCGAAAGGATCACAACGAAAATTAATGGACATGATATATATATATATATATATATATATATATATATATATATATATTGACCCTATTTTTGCCCATAGTTGACATAACAGGTGCTACCACCCCGGGTCAGGGCGGACCTGGAAACAACAGCAAATAAAAGGTGGTTCCACGCTCCTTAAATCTTCCAATCTCCCGATGAGAATACTTGCTGCCGGATGTAGTTTATCGTCATACCCAGGACATTGGATGGTTCTGCATAAGCCTTAACCACTTTAATCAAATCACCTGTGTGAGTTTTCTGGCGGTTTACCTTGATTCGTTCTTATCCACACAGTTCACTTGCAAGGTCCGCTGGCGAGAGAGTGAAGGCGACGGGGTCAGGTAAAGAATATTACTGGAAGGCACAAACTGGAGCTCTTCACAGTGGCAGACCGATGGGAGATGGCCGTTCTTTCACAAACCCATGAATTTCTTCTAGATTATCGCACAAACATTCATAACTGAACCAATGAGCTGTCAGATCCTCATACGTCGAAACCGATATATATTATATAAAAACAGGCCACTTTAAGGTTCCATGTAATAAATTATTTCACCACAGCCCGTTTAAAAGGACTGCGGATCATCAGACTTTACTTCCAAACAAAAAATGAAAAGAAAATTTACGTATTTTTGACGGGCCGTATTAAACATGTAAATTAACGAAGTGTGGAAGTGAGGGGAGAGAGAGAAGACATGAGTGAGTTAGCAAATATTGAGACATTAAACGGTTAACTTAACATGGAACCTTAAAGTGGTCTGTTTTTATTTAAATTATGTGCTCTGGATTTACATTGAGCTCTCTGGATTTTATCCTCCTTAGGTTTACCCAAACGAATTACCTAGTTTTTCATAAACTATACATATATATATATATATATATATATATATATATGTGTGTGTGTGTGTGTGTGTGTGTGTTTGTATACATATATATACCACGCGCACACACATATATATGTGTGTGTATATATATACTAAGACACTGATTGTGTTATATACTTACCTGCCTAATATACTTTACTAACTGCGTATCTACCTATCATCAACATAGATAGCTAAATTGATAGAAATTTAGATAGCTACATAAGAACACACTGAGATACACACACACACACACACACACACGCACACACATATATATAAATATATATATATATATATATATATATAGAGAGAGAGAGAGAGAGAGAGAAAAGAAAGAAAGAGATTGAGATAGATAGAGAGATAGATAGATAAAGCAAGAGTGAATGAGAAAGAAAAACGAGATCGTTTCTTTAACGTTTCTGCATTTGAATGTTGGCGGGATGCACACCATAACATATTTCCTAATTATGAGATGAGATACAAAACTATTGGCTAACTCACTCGATAGGCAGAGACCGCAGACAGTCTGACGTACGTTTAAGTCGACATAGCGACTTATTTACCCTCACTAAACTCCTGTATAGGAATTCGTTATTTAATTTTGAGGAAGATAGACGAGCAGATGTTTAGCTCTATAATCACAACGGCAAATATGGAGGACAAAATCAGACGAATTTTCTCCTTTTCTACCCCCTCTCTCTCTCTCTCTCTCTCTCTCTCTATATATATATATATATATATATATATATATATCGTGCATATTTAAGCAGCAATTATTCATTGATGCATGTTTCATTAAATAATATAGACGAGTTTTGTCTATTTATTTTAAGTAAATTCCTTTCATATTGTGTGATAAGCTTAATAACATTATCATTGAAAGACGAAAGGAAATCACCATATTGATACATGTTTAAATCCAATCTAAGCTTTCGGCTTACATAAGCCATTATCAAAGATGACAATTACTTTTCAGTATATCTACCAATTCACGGACGGTAAAAATAATAATCTGTTTTTGTTGCATGAAAAATTTCAAAGCAACTACAAACTCGTGTATACGAAACGTGGAAGCGAAAATCGTACCGCAGCTCGTGATGTCACACATGACCACGCGAGAGTGAAACAAGAAGTATTAACTATGGGAAGCCTTTGGTTTCAACAAATGGCTTGTTATCAGCATTTAAGAATATTTGTGGAGAATCCGTAGTTTATTTTGTTCAGGTTAGGTTCCATCTGTTTTATGCATTTATGTTCAAAATAAATAGACAAAATTTGTCCATATTATTTAATGAAACATGCATCAATATATATATATATATATATATATATATATATATATATAATATATATATATATCCTGATGAATAAAACAAATTTTAGAAAGCAACTCGTTAAAAGAGAGGACTTTGCATCAAATAGCTCTCCCCCGCCACCAACCTCACCTTGTTTAATGATGGGAGCCGCGTCCTGAAATTGTTTTAAAAAATAGGAAGTCGCTCACTCGAATTCTAGTCATGCCCAACACACGATGGCTCCGAATTAACGCTTTTACTAGAATTCACAAATAATACATCTCACACAGTCAAAACATGTAAAGAAAAGAACAGCATCAAAAGAAACCCATTGAAAATGGCTAAAGAAGTGGCTGAATGCGCTTGGGACAATAGATGACGTGGACATTTTTTGTACTCCCTCGTATTACAATATATTACAAATTTGCAATATATTTACAAATTTATATATCTATAATACATGTGTATATATGTATATATATATTAACAAGATGTCTGGAGCTGATGGCAACGTCGATCGGTGAGAGTGTCCACACTTCTCATATATATTTATACAAGTTATCTCTCTCTCTCGATATATATATATATATATATATATATATATATATATATATATATATATATATATATATATATATCGTGTGTTAGTATGAAGTTGGTTAAACCGCTCGGACACTTTGACAAAGAATGATAGTTAATCACCAGCAAACTAGGGATTCCCAAACTCTTAGCCATCTTATGGAGGAATGCGGAGGACGAAATCTAGGAAATTTTAATATCTTCCCATTCTACAAATGTGGCTACAAATTTGCTTAACAAAAGCACATTAACAAAGAAACATTTATCTCAGCAAAATTAAACTAAAAATCAATTCATTCAATAACCAGAAATAGTTCTATTTTCTGTCGAGTCCGTTAAATTTACTTACACAGAAATACCCGTGGATATATGAATTCATATCTTCTCCTCCGCCCCCAGGGGAACAGACTGTGTTGTCTTGACTTGGTTGTCAACCAGTTTACCTAAGAAAGAAATGTCAACCTATAGAGGGAATAAATCTGCCTGCTTGAAAGATACATGATCGGCCAAGCGTGTATCACTGATTTTCTTTTGCACAAATGAAACTAGTTACACCACGTGATTGCTTTCTTTTATTCCGGACTTAAATTTAATAAGCACTTAAAACCCTTTTGAAGAGATTAAAGTGAGCCAGTGAAAGTAAATCAATTTTAATAATTAATTATTTAATTTAATTTAATCTAATAATTCTCTGTAAAGGTACATCCATTGTAAATATTACATATAAAAAGAGGTGTTTTTCCGGATCTCATAATTATTATTTGCTCTGACTGTCTGTCTTTTTCTCTCTCGCTTTCTCTCTCTGTCTCTGTCTCTCTCTCTCTATATATATATAATATATGGTAAATATACACATACATATGCAA
>CAHIKZ030000236.1:405000-420000 GCA_903632075.3 Acanthosepion pharaonis | reverse complement strand
AACATTCAATAACATTAACTATGAAGACGGCCACAATGTGCTGACCGTGTTTGGAAAATTAAACATTCCAATACTCTAGATACATATATAACACAAATGATAGATTCAGTTAAAAGTGAAAAAAAAAGAGATCATTCTTAATAATGGCTAACAGTATAGCTGAAAGCCCTCGGACATGCTGATCATTGGCGAGATTTTACACAGTTGGCGTCTAGAAAAGAAAACACTTGTACAAACACAAGAAAAATTAAATAAAAACCTTAATCACAGTACCTTAGTCTTTAACGAAACATGTATAAAGGAGGGATTGCTACCTACATACATAATTTTATAGATATATACATTTATGTGATATGATCTTATATATTCATATATGAACTCTGAAGATGGACTAATTTCATGAAAAATTAAAGATCAAATAAACTGTTTTTACTTGTTTCTTAATAATCATATGTGTGTGCGTGTGTCTGTGGGGGGGTGTAAACTGAGGCTAAGCAGATCATTCCTCTGTAGCAAGATGGTGTAGCATGTGTATGTGGTTGTTCCGTGTAAGATACAGGTTCGATTCCTGTCGCAAGACAAGTATTTTTTAATGTTGTTAATACTGTTTATTATAAACAGACAATTTACTTAAATATGTGTATCTACAAAATAACGGCTAAACAATACATACATACATACATACATACATACATATATATATATATATATATATATATATATATATATATATATATATATATAGTCTTAAGGTGTTGTTTTGAAACATGAGAACACTTATGTAGCGAAGGAATCATATTTTAAATAAATAATTATATTTAGGCTCTAGTTTTGTATCGAGTACGGTTTTTTAAAGATAAAAACAAAAATACTAAAGAACTTTCATTGTTTACCTAACGAGTTCTTTCCTATTTTCTATATATTTTCACACACACACACACACACACACACACACACACACATATATATATATATATATATATATATATATATATATGAAAATATATATATATATAAAGAGAGAGAGAATGCATATGCGACTAGAAAATTTTTATGGACATTTATTTTTAATTTTTATTATTAATACTATTTTTATTCATTTTATTATTATTATTATTTTTATTACCATTCTTCTTCTTCTTCTTCTTCTTCTTCTTCTTATTGTTATTATTATTATTAAAAAGGAAAAGCGTGTATCTCATGTTAAATCCATGCTATTCCCATCATCCTTCTGCGGAACCCTAATTCTTCTACTTCAAGACTCTTCTTCATCTGTTAGGAAACGGTTTTCGTTGATGTGTTCTTTACGGCTAAGCAACACATTATAGGTTATTTAAAACTAGAAAAAACGTTTACTTTGAAAGAATTTTGTCCATGGAGATAATAATTGTTTCGTGATACAAGTCTTATTATTTAACCCATAACTGGGAGGAGAAAAAGTGTAATCATTCCTTTCCCAAAATATTGACGAGAAAGTTTAAATAATAAATGCAACCGGAGTTTGAACTCGGCTCTCCGATTAATAGTTCTTAGCCATTACCTTTTATACCGCCCGCACATTCAAGCTTACACCTGAGATTCCAAAGCGTTCATCCGTATAGGTACTGACCAGACTCAACGTTGCTTAACTCATGCGGCCGTAAGCTAGAGACAATTGTTCAGCATTCGCTTCCATAGTCGAAGACTGATATAACAAAACATCCTGTACTTTCTTCTTTGTAACGAAATTTCTATCCATCCCCCGACATTTTTTGGACAAAAATAAGTAACTTTTTGGAATGACACGAAAATGTGTATAAGACGAAAATAAATAAGGACTTCGTCACAAGTTTACAACACGTCTGTAAAAACAAGCATATAACAAAGAAGCAAATTTCTACATATTTTTACACTAAGTAAAAGTAAATTTCTTTCATGCGTCCTTGTTTTCAAAGTAAATACGATGAATTTGGTATTTTTTACTTTTTCTTATTTTCAAATTAGGGATGAAAAAATAACTGTACATTAGAGCGATGGCTACATAACACCGGAAATATCAAACAATAAAATAAAATAAAAAGTTTTAAAATATTATTTTAATATTAATAGGAATATCAGATAAGGATAAAATTCTTGTAATCCAACAATACAAAATACAAACGAAAAAGATAGCATATAACAACACCAGAGACGGAACATATATAGAAGTGGACAAAAACGCTTGGAAGAATAAAAATTAAGGGAAATTTTTGTACTGCCTTAATCTTATCAAACGAAAAAACGAAAAGAGTCTGGAAAAACTTTAAAATTAAAATTTCCTTGTTAGCCCTATTTTATGAAAGAAATTTGAAAGAAAGGATGCTGTCCAATATATATATATATATATATATATATATATATATATATATATATATATATATATATATATATATAGAGACGATAAAGGGTATATCACCATTCATAAAAAATACAGTATTATTTATTTTTTATTTATGTTGGTCCTACGCGCCGCTGGCGAATCTAATGTTTTGTTCGCGTCCGAAGTATTACCGTTCATTACCAGCCTTCATGTCATTATTCTATTCAGTAATCTTCCCTAGATTCAAACATACATACATATATATATATATATATATATATATATATATATATAATTATTTAAAAAAAAATTATAACCTAAATATGTTATAAAAACACTACAATTTTGTTTCAGCACCTCCGGTGTCTTATCACGTGATGATGTTGAAAGTAGAATAAAGCCTACATAATATAATAGTTATTGTTTATTTATTGTTTATTCCGTATACACAAATATATATATATATATATATATATATATATATATATATATATATATATATATATATATATATATATATATCAAGAAGGAAAAACTTAACAGACCATCGATACTCTGTATATAGATAGATAGAGCTCTCTTCATGAATCTATATTTTAATATTTTATACTAAAAATGCCTACTTTATGGATTTTATAATATATATATATATATATATATATATAGTCTCCGAGTCATGGCAATTTTGACCTACAACGGTTCGTGTTTACGAAGCAATTTCTAGTATTATTCTTTCGAGTTACGCCGTTTGCCTCGGACATATGTCTCAAACGGCGGAGGAATACATCGTTATACGGAAGTCGAGTGAGTAAGACGCCGTGGTTGTACGCTATCTTGGATAGTTTTGCAATTGATCTCTTTTGTTTGTGTTGTTTTTGTGTTTGTATAAACATTGAATATATCTACGAAACGTAGTGCGGCTTCTTCTGATGGCGGTGCTTCGAAGAAAAGGAAAAGCCATCACCATGAAAGTGGATATTGCATATTGTGTGCTAATATTAATAAAATAGTGTTCGATGTAATATAACATAGCTATAAAATATATATTAATAAATATACATTTTTTCTTTCACCCGTAACACGACTAGGAGTTTCAAGTACAACGCAATCTTCAGGTACTGAATTAAAGCTAACCGTTACACCCCCCATATATATATATATATTTTATTAAAGACATTTTTATGTTTAACGTTGTTATTTTATAGATACAAGTATTTAAGCAAATACTCTGTTTATGATAAACAGTATTAAATAACACCGGCCTGAATGTCCGAGAAATTTTCATAGAAAATATTCGTTCTTTGACAGGATTCGAACCTGCATCCTATACGGAACAAATATCACTATACGTGCCTTAACGTGCCTACAAAGAACCTTACGGTAGACAAGGTCAATTTACTGCTTATAAACTTCAATCTTCCGTGAATCTCGTACATTTCATAACTGTTCTGGCGTATCGAATGTAAAACAAATGACGTCATAAAATATGTCTTTAATAAATAAATTGTCGGACCTTGTCCATTTCTAACATATATATATATATATATATATATATATATATATATATATATATATATATATATATATATATATACACGAAGAAATGTAACAGCAAAATTGTCCAGTTGCTAGATTAAGCTTAGAAATGATATATTTATCTTACTGGAATGATATGTTTAATCTTACTGGAAACCTCCGAAGCATTTAAATACCAATTTACTCTACTTGATGACATATTATATATATATATATATATATATATATATATATATATATATATATATATATATATATATTATTGCAGGATCATTTTCCAACTTATTTAAGATGATCTTCGCGCCCTCTCTAACATTCTAACTTTCTGTCCTGGATAACAATGTGCCTCAAACATTTCACTTAATCTTTTTTCACGTCTCTTTGACTGTCAAAGCTGAAACTGATCTCTTACGTGCCAAACACCTTATGGATTAAGTTGGATCTTTTCTAGTTGATCTCTTAACCAGTGTGTTGAAATTATGACCCCTCTTGCTGATGCGATCTCCAGATACAGTTTTCGTCTCTACTCTTTTAAACCTATTCACCATCATCTTGATGGTTGTTGAATAGACCAGAGTATAAATGAATGATCTTTTTGCTCTCACCAAGGCTCAGTTGAGAAGACAAGTGGGACTAACACAAAATGATTTTAAACTGTTTCCTTTCTAGCTGAATAACTGAAAGGGCTTTTCAGTGATTCTTACGACAAATAGTGTCAAGGTGGCTAAAAGTCTTATCTGATAAGTTAGAAAAAAGAAACTCAATTATTTTTGTGTTTTTTTAGATATTAAACTTATATTATTAAACTATATTTTTATATTAAACTTATTTTCTTAAACCAGTTATAATATATATATATATATATATATATATATATATATATATATATATATAAAAGAAAGAGCTTATAGTGTGTATATTAAAAAGAAGAGAGATACCGCAAAAGTTTTGGGTTGTAATTTGGATTTAAAAAAAAAAGTATTATGCTTTATTTTTCATAATATTTTCTACACGGGCTTCTGGTCTCGCGACCGTCTTCAGGTACCTCCGTTTTTAAATTTATATATATATGTGTGTGTGTGTGTGTTTGTGTGTGTATATGTGTGTGCATCTATATATGAATAGGTGTTGGTGGGATTAAGAATAATATATAGAAAAATGTGGGGATAATTAAAAAGCGTGTAAAAGCTATTCAAACTACGTGTCACACCTCTTCATAGTAGGCGTCTTCAGGTCAGAATAAGCGACAAAACCGTATGTAAGGAAAAATGCATTGGTATATGTAGAAAAGATAATAAAAATTCCGATTACCTGCTAATACCAAAAAGTTATTTTTCTCCTATTGAAGCCGTTAGCCGGTGGATTTGTAACTCTTGAACTCTGAGTAAACCTTTGTTTAGTTCAGTGTTACTTTGGATACCGGATTCTGTTATTAATACCTTTGCAATGATCAGTGATATTGTCTAATGAGATCGCTCTGATGTTGACAGTCGAATGGTTTGAAAACATTGTATTTTCAATGCATTTTCCTCAGTTAATTCTTTTCACAATATTTATAGAGAGATGTAGACTCATTATATAAATAGCAGGATGTGGATTCACGATATCTATAGAGGTATGAGGTTTCAGTATGTCTATAGAGGGATGTGGTTTCACTATATCTCTAAAAGGATGCGGTTTCATTGTATCTATGGAAAGATGTAGTTTCACTGCATCTGTAGAGATATGTAATTTCACTATATCTATAGCGGGAGGAGGTTTCACAATATCTATAGAGAGATATGATTCACTGTATCTAGAGAGAGATTTTGTTTCATTATATCTATAGAGGGATGTGGTATAGAGGGAAGCGGTTTCACTATCTCTGGAGTGGGAGGAGGTTTTACGATATCTATATGTTTCACTGTATCTAGAGAGAGAGAGAGAGAGAGAGAGAGATGTTGTTTCACTATATCTATAGAGGGATGTGGTATCACGCTATTGATGGAGGGAAGCGGTTTTACTGTATCTATAGAGGGTTCTGGTTTTACTATCTCTAGCGGGATGATGTGTCACTATATCTATAGAGGGAGGTGTTTCTCTGTATCTAGAAAGAGAGAGGGAGAGATATTCTTCTACTATATCTATAGAGGGATATGTTTCACTGTATCTAGAGAGAGATTTTTTCCCTCTATCTATAGAGGATTGTGGTATTACTCTATAGAGGGAAGTGGATTCACTGTATCCATAGAGGGTTTTAGTTTCACTATTTCTGTAGTGAGATGAGGTTTCACGATATATATATATAGAGGGATATGGTTTCAACATATCTCTAAAAGGATGCGGTTTCATTGCATCTAGAGAAAGATGTAGTTTCACTGTATCTGTAGAGATATTCAGTTTCACAATATCTATAGCGGGAGAAGGTTTCACAATATTTATAGAGGGGTATGTTTGACTGGATCTATAGAGGGATATGTTTCACTGAATCTATAGAGGGATATGTTTCACTGTATCTAGAAAGAAATCTTGTTTCATTATATCTATAGAGGTATGTGGTATTACCCTATATAGGGAAGTGGTTTCAATGTTTCCATAGAGGGTTCTGGTTTCACTATCTCTGTAGCGGGATGAGGTTTCACTTTATCTATAGAGGAATACGTTTCACTGTATCTAGAGAGAGTTTTTTTTTTCATTATATCTATTTTTTTAAGCGTTTCACCCCAAGCAAGGCGGGAAGCCACTAGGACGCAAAGGGTTACAGAAAATTTGGAGCAAGATCAAATAGGTGTGATCGAAGAAAGGATGAAGAGAAGGGTAGTGGATAGATCAAGGCAACTGGAGATGTCGATTGACATTACATTTGAATAGCTGGAGATTTTAGCTCTCAGGAAAACTAGAATAGGGAAGGAAGTTCCACAGGCGAGAGGTGCGAGACATGAAGCTATTGGAGTAGAAGAGACGGCTACATTTAGGAGTTTCGATAGTGAAGAGGTGAGAGCGGGACTCCAGCCTCGTCGGGCGCTTGAACTCATGAAGTCTGGGAACCAGCGAATTCAGCTCCTCGATCTATAGAGGGATATGGTATTACTCTATATAGGGAAGTGGTTTTAATGTTTCTATAGAGGGTTCTGGTCTCACTATCTCTGTAGCGGGATGAGGTTTCACTATATCTATAGAGAGATTTGTTTCTACTGGATCTAGAGAGATAGATGTTGTTTCATTATGTCTATAGAGGGATGTAGTGTCATTGTATCTAGAGAGAGATTTTTTTCGCTATATAGAAGGTTACGGATTCACTCTATCATATATATATATATATATATATATGGTGTGTGCATGACCAATACTTTGGAATATGGTGTGTGCGTGGCCAATACTTTGCAAGGAGAGATTTGCAAAGAGTTTTTAAGAAGGAAAAAAGTCAGTAAATTAGTTAAAAATGTAAACAAAAAATATTGCAACCAAATTGCGACACACGTCGGAAAGAGTTGCAGAGGACCGTCCCTTTAGTTGTACCTGCGCTTTTCGAAGATAAGATATATATATATATATATATATATATATATATATATATATTCGGTATGTGGTTTCCCTGTATTTAGAGAGGGATGCAGTTCCAGGATATCTAACATGGGATGTAGTTTCCAAATATCTCCAAATTTCCTATCTCTGTTGAGGGATAAGGTTTCAGTAGATTCTAGTTCTTATCGAACAAACTATACAATTATTTAAAGTGATCGATTTATTGTACGCTGCTCAATCCAGTATAACTTCATGTCCTGTACAAATGCACTGTGTGGCGTAAATCAGATTATGCTACAGTCAAAGACATTTTTTACATCGCTGTCATCTTCAAACAACATGTTGGCCTTTATAAGAACCCCAGCTGCAGTTACCCATCTACAGGCTGATTTTGAATTAGATTTTTTCATTACTCTTTATTGGTTTAGTCTATAGGGTTCGATTTGTTCTGATATTTACCTAGAACTGAGAAGAACCCTCGTCTTGTAAATCGGATTCATCTGTAACCTTGGAAACATGAATTATGATTTTAGCTGTGTCTTTAAAACCCAGTAATTTTAAAAGTTACTCCAAAATTCGCTTGAGGATGAAATGGAACTAATGTCTTTAATTTAATTACAAAATTAAATTCAGTGCTTTTAGCTTCCATTTTTGAAACATGGTTAGAACTGTGTAGCGAAAAAAAACATATTTTAAATCAATTAATTTATAATATTAATGCTCTGTAAATTTACATTGAGCACTATTTTGTAAAAATATCTATAAGAACACCGGATTATATATCTTACTGTTCTTTTCTTTATTTATATATATATATATATATATATATATATATATATATATATATATATATATAAAGAAATATAGTCTTAAAGTGTGCTATATTTATGGGATAAAGTGCTCAATATCAGAGATAGAGCGTGTGTAAATATAAAAGTGAACATCGATGTCAACACTAAGAGGCGACAGTCTGTTTCAGGCTATATGCAATCGTCAGGCCACGTGTGCTGTTATTTTTCTCGGCTATTTATACATATACGGGCCAGTGGTGCATTGTGGGTAGTCTATTATGACGGTTATTTTACCGGAAGTCGTTTATTTATTTATTTGGGTTAAATTATTTTGTTTTTATTTAATTTTATTTTTTGTTTCTTATTTTATTAATTTATTTTTTAATCGGTGTTTTTTAGTAACGTAGTAAAAATTTGTTTATATCACTTATTTAATAGTTTTGTTTTGGTTTGAGAATTTAATTAAAGCTATTTGTTCGGTTTTGGGGTTGATTGTTGTAGTTTATTCTAACTATTATTTTGGCATATATATATATATATATATATATATATATATATATATATATATATATATATATATATATATATATATATATATATATGTATGTGTGTGTTTGTGGTATGTAGAAAAATAGGAAAGAACATATTAGATAAATAATCCAGGGTTCTTTAGAATTTTTGTTTTTATTTTTTAAAACAGTTCTCCATATAGAAGTAGAGCTTGAAGGTGACTGATATGTGGATATAAATTAAATCTTAGGCACCTTATCAAAAATGGTCGCCCCAGCCGTTTCCATAGTAACGAATGAACATGTTTATAACGATACGTAAACTTCAAAATTTGTTATTCCTAAACTTTCGCTTGAGGCTTGTTACTTCAATTCAATTTAATTTTAATAATATATTGATGGTTTCAGCTCTCGTTTTTGAAACATGAGAACTCTTATGTAGCGAAGGAATCATATTTAAAATAAATAATTATAGTATATATATATATGTTAGCTCTAACTCTGATATTGAGCGCTTTCTAATAAGTACCGCGCATATAATATATATATATATATATATATATATTTACATACACACACTTTTCACACACACACACACACACACACACACACACACACACACACACATATATATATATATATATATATATATATATATATATATATATATATATACCTTCCCAAATCTTTGAATCCTTTGACTATTATATATGAGGTAGGTTCGAGAGGGAAGTTGATTTACGTCCACGATGACTGATTCAATGTTTGTCATATAGGAATAAAGTATCGCTGCCGACACTCGGGTTTGAACATGGATCACCAGAGGAAAATCACAGTCAACCTCATCTTGAAATAATTAGATCACGTGACGGGTAAAGAAAAAAAAAAATATATATATATGGGAAATTGGCGGCGTCTGAACGAGTATTGTTCGCAGGTGCTACTATTGTTGTATCTGTGATTTACAAAGTCTCTCCTACATACGGGCATTACAAAATATTCAAAACAGCAAAAGAGGCCATATCACGTTGAAACACCGGTTCACGTACGATCACCGAAGTTAATCAACGTCACGTCATGTCTATCCAGTCCCTAGAATACCAGGGGATGTAAGATTGGCTGTGTGGGTGATGGAAATGATTATGCCTCCGAATATTTAATCAGAGATCCGAGTTCCGATTCCAGGAAGGTTCGTTGTATTCAGTGTAGTTCTTAATTAGTAAACCCTTTATAACTTAATAAATACTATCTACCCAAAAAGAAAAAAGAAATCCATACAATGTTAAATATTTTCTGTCTATAAATAACCTGCAAATGTTTTGATAAGCCGTAGAAAACGAATCGAAACAATCAAAATAGAGATCATCTGTTTCGGGTATTCGACGTTTCAGATCTCGTATTGAAGCGGTCGTCTTTATGTTAATGTGTCGAGAAGAGACTTAGGATTATTCATGCCAAATTCTTTTCTAAGATAAATCTCTTCTTTCACGACGTACGGCGTCTTTTACTAAATTCATTCTAACGTCCTGAGCAACCCTGCTATGCATTTCAAAAATTGCATCTACAAACATAAAATATTTAGCAGATAATAATAAAGGGGACAAATGTGTAGACATTGAGATAACAAAATATACACAAATAAACTAAAACGTGAAGAAATGTGTACGTAGGACGGATATTTAAAAAGAAAAAAAATATATATATATATAAACCGCAATAGATTTATTTGCTAATGAATTTTTTCTTGCGTTTTCAGTAAATATGTTTCTCATGAGAAAAATAAATAAATAAATATACATATAAGCTAACAGTTGTCTTGACTTAAAATTGGAAATAGCTTTGTTTTTTTTTTTCTTCTTCTTCTTACATTAAAATTTAGAGTACTTAGTTGAAAAAAATATTCACATTGGTATGGGGAAATTATGATGGATCCTTTGGTAAAAAATCATAACATTTTTGTATTTTTATCAATTTATATATTTATATGTCTAAACATAAGATGAGAAAAATTACTTGAAATGGATGTATGGAAAATAAGCAAAAAGATTAGATGAACGCATATATATATATATATATATATATAAAGACATTTTATGTTTATACATTCTTTTTTATATATATATATATATATATATATATATATATGTCTGTGTGTCTGTATATTTATATACATATACATATATATACATACATATATTTATATGTGCATGTGCATATATGTGTATATATAATCACATACATATGCATATAGTGTGTGGATACATACATATATATATATATATATATATATATATATATATATATATATATATATATATATATATATATATATATATATGAATACACACATATATATATATATATATATATATATATATATATATATATATATGTAGATATATATGTGTGTATATAAATGTGTGGAAGTTTTTAAGAGTACTTACATATACAATTGTTATATATATATATATATATATATATATATATATATATGGGCACCGGTATTTTTATTTAATTATCTATCTGTAGATGAAAGCAAGAGAACGGAAATAATGAATGTATATTCGTATACGTACACACACACACACAAACATATATATATATATATATATATATATATATATATATATATATATATATATATATAATGTTTATTTGTAACTAAGCAATGATCTGTTGAAAATTTTGATATATATAGAGAGAGAGAGAGAGAGAAAGAATGAGAGAAGGAGAAACAAACAAACAAACAAATAAAGAAAGAAACAAAGAAACAAAAGAAAGAAAGAAAGAAAGAAAGAAAGAACGAAAGGAAGGAAAACCTAGCAGGGGAGTGAAAGAAAGAAAGAAAGAAAGAAAGAATGACAGAAAGAAAGAAAGAAAGTTGTTCAGACTATATGATGCCTAACGGCACAGAATCAGATAACGCAGAGTTCGAATTCCAGTTGAGTTCTTTACATTCATTTTCCCACAAAAACCTTTGTGGAAGTCATGAATCCATCTCTTCCTTTACCTTGTTATGGGTGACAAGCAAGATCGACTGGCCTTTATAATCTTGATTGGCAACTAGTCTAGAAGAATAACATCTCACATTTAAAACCACATAGAGATTATTGGAAATGCTTCACCCAGGAGGTAACGAACAACTTGCCGCTCGGAGATGGGAAAAATCCTACCCCACACCAAAAAAGAAAATGCTCTCTTTGTAGCATAATCTGACATGGTGATTTTTTTAAGCATAGCTTTGATGTGGCCCATGACCAAAAGAATAGAGCACCCACTGTGTACAGTAATCTCTATTCCGTCGTTATTAATTTAGCGAGACAAGCTTGCTAACGAATACACTGTGTCACATGATGAGATTATTGATTATAATATATAGATATATGCATATCATATTCCTACTCTATATATTCAAATGTAAAAGAACGAAGAATAAAATTCAAAACGATAAAAACATTAATTTAAAACAGGGCTTAATACAAGAGTAGAGCAATAAATATTTATTATAATCTGTTACATTAGAACATGTAAATTACTACTACAAAATTTAACATTTTGTTTCGACGTTTAATAAACAGCGTCTCATCAGGTAGTTCACAATAATGGCAATAAATGATTTTATTTAAAATTACAATTTTAAAAATTTAATCTGTAAAATGTTTATGCAAAGAAAATATAACATAAGAAAAGTGATTATTGAGTCATGAAGTTTAGCAAGATTGTAAGTTTATGGAATTATTTTTTTTTTTACATAAAACGGAAAATGAAGTGATGTTTCATAAATTGCAATTTTAAATGAAATTGTTTATTGCGAACATTGTTAACTAGAGATGTTGTTTATTAAATGTCTAAAGAAAATGTACAATTTTGTAGTAGTAAGTAACTTACATGTTCTAATGTGACGGTATAATATATATATATATATATATATATATATATATATATATATATATATATATATATATATATATTTATTTTCATTCAAACAGCTTTGATTAAATAATTTAGACATATCATGGGATTTGTTTTCGTCGAAATACTTTCAAGTTCATGCATTAGAGAGTTCTTTTCGAATAGTTTTTATTTTCCCAACTACTTTCAATCTCACGAGAGACCATATTTAGGAATTAAGTTGTCTGTATAAATGTATAAAGAATCACAAAGAAAAAATAATATATGTCTAAATTATTTATCCTAACTCCTTTGAATGAATATATATATATATATATATATATATATATATATATATATATATATATATATATATTTTTTTTTCATGCTAAATGCAGTCGTGATGCTATGTGGTGAGAGAGTTTATATGAAAAACAGACTGTCACCTGCGTGTGTTGACTTTTAATGTTCACTTATATTTACATATATATATATAAAATATACGGATATAGATTCGACAGTATGAAGAAAAATATATAGGGAAAAAACAAACAAAAAATCCTTATATACAATTATGCTGTTTTAATGTTAATATGTCAACGTTGGACGTTTCGGTCTAACAAACCATCTTCAAGACATATTCATAAATTATAAATTATCAATACAACATGACAAAGGTTATCAATAATACGTTTACAAAATTTGGGATGGCCTTCATCACAGGAAAACAAGGGAAAAAAGTCCATAATCAATATATATATATATATATATATATATATATATATATATATATATATATATATTAGAGAGAGAAAGAGAGGAGAGAAAGAAAGAGAGAGACAGGGATTCAGAAAGAAAAAAAGATAGGAGTTTGATTCTGATATATAAATATATGCATGTAATATTCCTTACATATATATATATATATATATATATATATACAATATATATATATATATATATAGAATAAGAGAAAGAGAGAGAGGTTTGTCTGTCGTACCGTTCACAATCCTCCCTCGTATTTTGAACATGGTTATAGGTATATACTTTGTTCTTGTTTAGAATCGGAGTTCCAGTTTCTTCTAAAGTCTACTTCGATTATATACTTCTAATGTTTCCGTCTGAGCTCTGAAAATGTAGTTACTATTTTTTCTTTCAATAGGATTAGATAAGTTAGCTCATCATTAAGTTTACACTATATATATATATATATATATATATATATATATATAATTAGGTAAAGGTCTTAAAAATCCATCGTAAGTAATAAATTTATTTTGATGAATATATGTATACTCATCTCATTAAATCAACTATATTTTATAAATATACAAATTGCTCTGTATCATACATTGAACTCTCCTGCAAAATGAAATGTCCTCTTTGGAATAATCCCAACCAAATACAATTTGGCATTATATACAAACCCTTTTTTTATACAAGTTCTATTGAAGACGAATGGATGTCTTTTCTGGACATATAGTGTCTAAAACTGTGCAAATATTGGATGCATAAGAGCGATTTCGGCCATTCTATTAACCATTATCAAAATTTTGTTAATCAATCATGTAGATTTTTATATATGTGTATATATAGTGACAGCACATTGTAGTCGTATTCTTAGTTGATATTACAGTGTGTTGGCTTTATTTATTTATGCTTATTAATATTTCCATCAGGTTTAGCCATTTTTTACATCTGGATGAGACCTCAATTGTGGCATTTTCAACCAGTATATTATGGAGAGACTTTTGTAGGCTGCAGATGTTTAAATCTGTCCGAATTGAGCTCTGGTTAGACTGATCACCTTAATAGGCATGTAGTGGTATGTAAAATTATTCATATATTTAATTTATCAAGTTTAAGGAAAGTTTATGGTAGATAGCACTGTGTTGCCATATAGACTAGGTTACATTTCTCTTTCGTGTAAATTTGTAACTAGGCTTTCTTCAGGGTTTAATGTGTGTAGGAGGGAGTTAACTAAAAAGTGATCCGTTTAACAATGGCAAGATATTCATATCGTGTGCCGGCAGATATGAATTTTACATAAGCCGTGAATGGCAATGGACACGAGGCTGCACGGCTGTATCATATTGCGTTTCCAAAACAAAGGCATCAAAATTTAAATGTTTAAATCTTGTAAAAGCGTTTTGATTCATTATATATATATATATATATATATATATATATATATATATATATATATATATATATATATATAGAGAGAGAGAGAGAGAGAGAGAGGAGAGAGAAAAGAGAGAGAAAGAAACGGTGGATTACTGTATAAGAGCTCGGATTGAGGAATCGGAGAGCCGTGTTCGAATTCCAGCCGAATCCATTATATTCACTTACGTACTAATACACTTAGGAAAGGTATGAATCCTCTCCTTTTCACTCTAGGTATGAGTAAATGGCAGGACAGATTGAGTTC